>JAULCC010090735.1:0-14333 GCA_032358795.1 Nuttallia obscurata
GTTCTCTACAGAAGAGTTCTGTGTATCCACTTCCCTCTCTCTGGGACGTCCATTAGCCCTAGTTGGCAGAAAGTGACGTAAATCAAACAAACAAACCAGTACTTATTACGATTTGAGAAATAAGATGTACTTTAAGGTAAGTGGCCACATTTGCCTAAAGCAACACTATTGAGCTTTTGACACCTAAATACCTTATGCAAAAGGCAGAATGCACTGATTCAATTTCATGAGAATAGTAAATCCCCAAACCTGAGAACTGTAAAAAAGAATCAGTGAGTCAGTTTTACCAGTGCTTCAAAGAGTTGAAATAATTGCTTAACTTAAAAATATCAAAAGAGATGGTGGTAGCGATAAATTGCTTTTCTAGCTTTTGTTTCTAGTTTTTGTTTGGCGGCATGCAATGAAAATGCTGGGGTAAACAACAATCCCATGTAATGGTAAGCAGTAGTGACTTTGACACGCAAACCTCGGAATGCTCATTTTTTATCCCCCGCCTATGAAATAGGGAAGGGGATATTGAAATGGCATTGTCTGTCTGCCGTCTTTCTGAGACATTCCTTTTACAGCCATTTCTCAGTAACTAGCTAATAGAATTTCATGAAACTTTAAATAAATATGAACCAACATACTGTGATAATGCCCCTCCATTTTTAGTGCAACTATTCGAAGAATTTGTAGAGCTATTACAGAAGCCATATATGCTACTGCCCTGAAACTTTATACACTTATCCGAGGTCTAGGGCTGAAATGGGTAGCAATTTTGTACCTTGGTACCCATAGGACAATTACCCGGGGATACCTGGATTAAACTCAAAGACGGCAATTTAATGGCTTTTTGAAAGGCCTCTGCATCAAGGTTGCCATCATTGAGTGCTCTAAGCTCGTAAAGTGCTGAGTGTACCTGCTACCTCTGTACCTTCTGAGAGGGCATTCAGCACAGCTGGGCTCACCATCTCAAAGCAGAGATCTGCCTTAGACCCCGGAACAGCTGATGCAATATTATTTCTTACTTTAAAGTCTGTGTCGATTCAGTCAGTTGTCAAGGAAACTTGGGCTTTTCCGTCAGCACCTGTAGCAATGGCAGCCTCAGCAGCCACTGTTACTTGGCAATGGATGAACCACAGGAACCAAGCGTTAAACTTGAGAAACCTCTGCTTCCCAGCTTGTAAACTATGTAACCTCATGCATTGTATACCTGTTATGTCCCGATAATGAAATGGAGAAGTTGTTGAAATAATCAAAAATTGAAAATTCAATTTTTTTTTTGTTTCCTAAATAAAATTTTGATTTAACATGTTTGTCAAGATTTGTTTATTTTACCTTATAAATCATTGACACTGGTGGCGGAGTAACAAACTGCCATTGAATTTGATGAATTTGTCTTGATTTTACAAAAGTATATCTAATTAGTAAAACATCGAAGACATAGTCTAAGAGTGTTTTCTGACGAACCCCTATATGCAGTTACACTGTATATATATATTTCACATAGTTTTGAACCACTGCGACCCCTACCGCACTTCGCCGCATGGTATTTTCATGCATCCCTCTACACCAAGAAACAGACTGGAAGTAGAACCTCCAGGTAAATCATGATTATGACGAACATTGGTATTTTGTTTGAATTGAAGAAAGAGGCAATGTTTTCAATCCTGTCAACATCCCCGATCTTAAGATTTGTATAATTTCTTTCAAATGCCGAGGTTGTTAGCATGACAAATGCAGAGCGGTGAAAAACGGCAGGAAAGAAATGGTTCAACACTATATGTGAGAATATATTTATATGTCTAAGTTTGTTACTGCGGCACTGGTGACTTTACTAAACAGTGCATATTGGGTAACGGGTAGTAATTTTGTACTCAGGTACTTGCCAGTTTCTACCCAACCTGAAGGTATTTGGGTACTCGTTTCAGCCCTACCGAGGTCAAAACAAAGCCTTCTCAAAAACCATATATCTTTTTGCATCTTTACTTCACACACTTATCAGAGATCATAATATGACCTTGCCAAACAAGTTCCATAACTCCTGATTAGATTTGGGCTGAATTATTCCCCCTTTTGGACTAAGAAAGTTATGTTAATTATTTGCATGCAAGGACTTTTCTCAGAAGCTATAAATGCTTTTGATTTGAAACTTCACAGACTTATCCAAGGCCATAACATTACCTTGTGAAACAAGTTCCATAACTCTTGATTGGATTTGGGCTGAATTATTCCCCCTATTAGGACTTTAAAAAATTGGTTGAAGTTTGCATGCATTGCCTTTTCTCAGAAACCATTTATGCTCCTGCCATGAAACTTCATACACTTATCCAGGGTTATATATAATTTGACCCAGTAAAACAAGTCCCATAACTATAGATTGGATTTGGGCTGAATTATTTCCCCCCATTTGGACTTAAAAAGTTTGGTTAAAGTTTTGCTTGCAATGCCTTTTCTCAGAAACCATGTATGCTATTGCATTGAAACTAATCACACATATATTTGAGTTCATCACATCAAGTTTGACAAGTTCCATAACTCTTGATTGAAATTGGCAAGAATTATTTCCCCTTTTTGCATATAGAAAGTTTGGTTAAATTTTTTGTGTAAGGCCTTTTTTCAGAAACTATATGTTTGTACGTTTTTTAGGAATTTAACATCCCTTTAACAGTATTTCAGTCATATTGCAACTTCTAACTCAGTACAGGTTGATGAAGTCCCTGGGGGACCTCTGTACACTATTTCAGGCACAGAGCCCGCCCAGGTAGAACCACCAGCCTTGGGCAAGCAAGCTGGAAGGCTTCCTCACTTGAAAAATCTGGGCAAGCAAGCTGGAATGCTTCCTCACTTGAAAAATCTGATTGGTTTCAAACCCACAGATGTGAGCTGAGAGATTGCATGTCAATGACTATAACCCCTTGGCCACAGATTCTGCTTTTGCTTTGAGACTTTACACAATTATCCGAGGTCATAACATGAACTTATGAAAACAAGTTCCATAACTCTTGATTGGAATTGGGCTGACTTACTCCCCATTTATTGGACTTAGTAAGTTTGGTAAGAGTTTTGTGTCCAATGCATTTTCTCAGAAACCATGTATGCTATTGCATTGAAACTTTGTTTTTCATGTTTCATATTACCTAGTTTGACACGTCCGGTAACTTAAGATTGAATTTGGCCAGAATTATTTCAAGTTTTTTATTTTTTTTAAATTTTACTTCACAGCCATTTCTCAGTAAATAACTGTAGAATTTCATGAAACTTGAAATTTAAACGAATCAACATAATGTGATGATGCCCATCCATTTTGTTTGGATTGGTCAATTTTTTTTTTTAGTTATTGCCCTTGATTTAATGAAAGTTTTACGTTCACAACCATTTCTCAGTAACTAGCTTGTATTATTTCATGAAACTTTATATAACGACATACTGAGATGATGCCCTTCCATTTTTTTTGGATTGTTCAATTTTCCTTAGAGTTATTGCCCTTGATTTATTGAAAAAATCACATTCGCAGCCATTTCCCAGTAATTAGCTGGTAGAATTTTGTGAAATTGTAAAATATATAAATCAGCATACTGTGATGAGGCCTGTCTTTATTTTGGATTGGTCAATTTTTTAAAGGGTAATGCCTTTGAATGTTTTTTGTCCGCAGCCATTTCTCAGTAATTTCAACAAGAAATTTGAAGTAAATATGAACCAAAACACTGCAATGGTGCCCGTCAATTTGTTTATGGATTGGTCAATTGTACATTCAACATAAAGACTTTCATTTACAAACAACCCATCAGTTACAAACAAGTCATCATTGGAGGGGAATATCTTTTCAACAAATATGCTTGTCATAGTTTCTTAATGGTCCCCCATTTCTAAAGACATTTATCTGTGCTTAATCTAAATCTATCTCCATTCTGACAGATGCACCTACATTTGCATAAATAGTCTGTTCAATACTGTACTGAGAGTGTGTAAGGATGTTTCTCAATATGTCTAAATTTATTACTTCTCTTGCCACGCCAGGGAAAGGTACATAATGTATTTTCCAATACTTTCAGTCCTGTTTGAGGCTACATTAATATCTTCAGTATTGAATCTTAACTTGCAGAAGAGTGGATAATGATCAGATTCAATCCGGTAACAAACATTGAAATAGGAAACATTACTAATCAGTGCCTCAGACGGAATAATATAATCTCCAATGCTGGCACAAGCCGATGTAACAAACATAAAATCACCAAATACATCATTAAACCATCCATTAACGATGTGCATATCATGTGAACAACTGAAATTTATCAAAAAGCTACCAAAAATGTTATCTCTTAATTTGTAAAATCAAAATCAAATAAATCAAAATTGCTATTATTGTAGTCAACTTCCCCATTATATAATAAACATCATCATCTTGAATAAAGTCATGTATGTCCCTAGTCCTAGAATTTAGATTCCCTGTTTATATGAGTAATGCCTTCAGAAATTCTAGCATTGTATTGTCAAAATTATTTTGCATAGCCTTCGGCCCATTTTTCTCTTCTAGAACATTGTAAATGGGAGATCCTTCCCGCAATATGTAAGTAAAATACATAATTATAGCATGCATATTAAACAAATTACCTCTCAGAACTCAATTGTCCCATGAAGTTTAAAAAGCGAGGATTATATATGAAACTCAAACTAATGAGCAGAAACCAATTTGACCTTTCATGCCCCTGTGACCTTGACCCTTGATCAAGTGACCCCAAAACCAACAGAGTATTTTCTTAATAAATCCAATTATCTTATGAAGTTTTAAGGTCTTAGGTCATATTTAACTTTAATAAGTTTAATATTAAATTCAATAAGTTATTGGGTGAAACAAATTTGATATTTTAGGCTCTTTTGACCTTCACCTTGATCCAGCTACCCCCAAATCAATAGGCATCATATCCTCAATATCAAATTATTTTATGAAGCGTGAAGACTTTGGGTAATATATTCTCCAGTTATTGTGTGGAAACTAATTTTACCTTTTAGGCCCCTGTGACCTTGACCTTTCATAATGTAACCTCATGGGATCATCTACTAAATAAGTCCAGCCATCCAAAGAAGTATGACGACCGTAAGATATATGGAATTCAAGAAATGAGTGGAAAGCAAGTGTGATGGAGGGAAGAAAGGAGGGATGAACAGGGCAAAAAGAAAAATTTTGGGAGACATAATTTGTCATTTATAGAAAAGCTGTTTTGTCTTTTCTCTGTTTCTAGATGATTTAAGGACCTTTTTCATAAATTACATTTCAGGAAGATATTCTAGAAATACTAGAGGAGGGTAAGAAGAGAATGATCACTGATTTGATGTCATCAAGAACAAATAGTGACAACCAGTATTTAGAAAGCAAAAAGGAGAGTTTTCCGACTATTGGCACACGGGTTAGAAGAGGGCCAGACTGGACATGGCATGAGCAAGATAGTCATGGTCCAGGAACTGTTATTGGACATGCAGCTGAAAGTAAGACGATTTTTTACCTACCATAATATTTCCATTTAGAGTGAGTGCACCTATTACTGAACATTTTAGCAATATATTTGAATACTTGGTAATAGACGACCTTATGCCTAACTGTCTTATGTTGATACTATGTTTTGTGTATATACGTCATACTGCTACTAAAAATAGATTCAGATCTCTTTGCATTCATAGGTTATACTTGGTCAAAATTTGCAACTTCAAGATCCGAATATCAAACTTGGCATGTAGAGCTGAAAGCCCTGACTCTATTACCGAACAGCAAAGCCTTTTTTTAAAAAGGATTAAAGATGATACCATTAATCACCTGTAGATCTAAAATTGAACGCTGGCATTACAAAATTTATAAAACAGTAGACAATACTGCGATCAAATGTTTCAAGATAAAAGTAAAACATGACAGTGAACAACAATGAATGTATAATATATCTACAATAGACAAATGAACATTTGAACAGACTCTCAGGACTTTTCGCTTGTCGTGTGCTACTTACGTTTGCTTTCATTTTGCCTATCAGTGACACTCACAAAAAAATTGTTGATGCAGAAAAGCTATTTATAGAATTTGAATTACCTTAGATTAGGTCAGCTTTGTTGGGCATGATTAGGTCAAGTAAGAACACATTACCGATGCCAAAATTACTTCAAAGAAACATCAAAGCGTTGTTTTGGTCTTATTACAAAACTTTCACCGACAAAAGGTATCTTACGAGTCTGAGTTTTACACTTGGCTAATGAATATGTTATTTCTTAGCTGTTAATTGACAATTCATATTAGCTTAAAAGAAAAAGAAAAAAAGTTTAGATTTCCTTATCACTTAAGGCAAATAGATCTAATTAGATTACATCTAGACTTGATCTGATTTTAATTGTTTAAATGTCTAATGACTTTTCGAATGCTCACTTAATCAAATTCTTTAGAAAGTAATAAGTTCAGTGGATACTTGAATAAGAATTTCAAATACTCTTTGAAAATGTGTGGTAAAAGATTCCATCACTCAGATATATGCCTCTAATTCCGAACACCTCACTACTATCAAAACAAGCAGTGTATATCACTGAAATGCATTACTTCCCTTAGAACACATTTTTAGACAATGTATATTTTACACATTTTACGGGATATTCTGCAAATTTACTGTTTTTACAACCTAGTTACTTTTATGAGTGATTCTTACGAAAAAAGCTAAAATCATGGCAGAAACAACTTCATAAATTTTTAATTAAGTTTGAGCATAGTAATTACATGTAGTCTTGTACAGAGTTATAAAACTTGGGATATCATTTTTTGCCGTCATTTGTTTTTCAAATTAATCATTACAGTGATGTTTATAGGGGAGAGAGAGAAAAAAATGTGTGGAATTAAATGCATGTTCGGTAATACGTACACTCACTCTACTGCATTTTGAAAAGCTTTACCAAGACAGCCTTTCTGTTAAAAAATGTCATTTCTTGTAACAGGCCAAGGGTGCAGTGGTGAAGTAGGTTTGTTGTCTGCCCTTTGCTAGGGAGACTGTTGGTTGAGCCGTTAGTGAAGCCTTTTTTTGTGAATATTATGAGACTTCTACCCTGGAAACAGACTGGTTTGGAAGGCTATGATTTTCAATTTGAAAATTGATTGAGATTGATATGTTTACGGACCATTTATCAGCATTAAATGTTCACTTCAAATATTTAATCTTTTTTTTAATACTACAGACTTGAAGACCATACCTATCTTGTTATCTCTAGTTACCATGGTTTTGTGTACACAGTTTATAAAGAAAAGAAGCCCTATTCCTTTTAAAGTATTATTTGTTTCCTATTTTGAATCTATAATGTTTTCTCCACTATGTAATTTTTTTTAAGTTATTCCAAGAAAAAAAGAACACATCACCCCATCTCAGCAAATGTATAGATGTTTCTTTCCCTGAAACAGTTCTTAAAATGTAAAACCTGATGGTGTAATCAGGAAACCAGTCATTAGACACTGGCAGCCCACATAGAATACCAGTCTAGTAATCAGGAAACCAGTCATTAGGCACTGGCAGCCCACATAGAATACCAGTCTAGTAATCAGGAAACCAGTCATTAAGCACTGGCAGCTCGCTTAAAATACCAGTCTAGTAATCAGGAAACCAGTCATTAGGCACTGGCACTGGCAGCTCGCTTAAAATACCAGTCTAGTAATCAAGAAACCAGTCATTAGGCACTGGCAGCTTGCTTAAAATACCAGTCTAGTAATCAGGAAACCAGTCATTAGGCACTGGCAGCCCACTTAGAATACCAGTCTTTAAAGTAATATGACTCTTGAAGATGTTGTCAAGGTGAGTATATGCTGAGAAATTGATGAAAAAATAGAAGGGGCCCCTATTTTCTTGACAGATGGATGGATGGGATAGGCAGATCGGATGGATCGGTCTGATGGAAGGAATGAGTAGAGTAGATGAGTGGGTGGATGGGATAGATAAATGGGATGAGTGGTTGGTTGAGATGAGAGGATGGATGGGATGAGGGGTTGGAACGGCCGGATCGGATGGATGGGATGAGTGAATGGAAAGGATGGATGGATGTGATGAGTGGATGGAAGGGATAGATAAATGGGATAAGTGGTTGGTTGAGATGAGAGGATGGATTGAATGGGGGTTGGATGGGCTGGATCAGATGGATGGGATGAGTGAACAGATAGGATGGATGGATGTGATGAGTGGATGGATGAGATGAATGGATGGGATGGATTGATGGAATTGGATGAGAAGTTTGATGGGATGGATGAAAAGGAATATGATGGATTTGAGGGATGGGAAAGGGATAGGACAGATTGGATGCACTTACGATACAAACAACCTTATAAATATTTATCACTATGACAGCATGGTTTTAGATGGTTTACCAGATATTTGTTTTACAGGTGGGCAGATCTGGGTTCACTGGGATGTAGCTGACCATATAAATGTCTATAGTTATGACGCGCATAAATATGATGTTTTGCCAGTCGAAGAACCAAGGATAATAGGAGACAGAGACAGTCTTGAAGTTGGTTGTATAGTGAAGCCAGGTTAGGATAAACTTTGACAATATATATACCATTATCAACTCATCTGTATCATAATATGCTTATCACTATTTTCCCCATCATTTTTCATACTCATACAAGTTCACTATTGCCTATGTTGCAAAGTGGTAACATGTTTTACTTAGACAAACAAGGACAATATGGTCTTTGTTCTGCAGTAGTGGCAACTATAACTCACATAAACGAGTACAAAATTCCCCAGGGGTGTAGCACCCATTTTGCACAAAACTCATGTGCGTATAAAAAATTCCACGATCAAAGGACCATTTTTTTTATAATATAAAATTTGCTTCTGTAGAGAAATTAGTTACTAGATCTCTTCTCAGTGGTTTGTTTGTCTAATTAATATTTACAAACATATTTACGTCATCTAAAGCGTCATCATACAATCATGCTGATGAATTCATATGGATAGCCTGCCATTACTTAAACTGTATTTAATCTCAGTTTATACACTGACATTTAAAACTTGTAACAGTTAGATCTACAAAGTCAAAGACACACACAGTATTGAACTGTCCTTGCTGAATAAAAAAAAAGCTAGATTTAGACCTACATGGAATTTCTGATAAAAAAAACACCAGATTTTCTGCAGTTCATTTCTCCAACATACATATATCTGTATAGATCTATATGTGAAACAAATGTAGATTCTAAATCATAGACTTTTAGCATATCTTATTTGATCTATCATAAAAACAAACCACCATTCTTTCTGTGCGTAGGAACTGGATATCTTTTTCCACGTACAACTGACAGCTAGCTCTGACTAAAAATATAACTGACTATTAAAATCTAGATCTACATAGTTCAACCTAGTTGTAGCTATTTCTAACTGTATCAACCAATAAACAAATTCGACAAATACCAGGACAAGCCACTCTTTTCAAAGTCTTGAAAAATGACATGCCCAATTCCAAAGATTCTGAAGCAGGAACTCTTTCTGCAAAAACTACCTGTGTGACAGGAACAAATCAATGTTCAGATGGGGCGACTGAATCTTTGACAAGTGACGCTCCTCAAGACAAAACATCGCACACTCATGCTTCTACTTATGGTAAATTATAAACATAAAAAATGTTGTCAAGAAAGTGCCATAACCATCCATTTGACATCTAAATTCTCAAAAATTGCAGCAGGAATGGGAAAACCCCGCCCACACCCTCCCACCTCGACACTGTGTCTCACTGTGCACATAAATAATTTCATCCTGTCTACGCCCCTGTTTCCCATAGTGTTGTGTTTTTATTTTATTTCATAGATTACTTGTATCATTTTATGTTTATTTTATTCTATGGTGTTTTTTTTTCTTAATTTAATAGAATGACCTGTTTTTAGCTCACCTGAGCATGAAGCTAAGTTGTGATAAGGGAACTGTCGGTCGTCAGTCATCCGTTCATTGTCAACAATTTCCTTCAAATATCTCTCCTCTGAAACTGCAAGGCCAATTTTAACAAAACTTACCTTAAATATTCCTTAGTTGGTCCTCTTCCAGATTCCTTAAAAAAATTTAGTTCCATGCAGCTCTGGTTGCCATGGCAGCCAAAAGGAAAAACTTTGAAAATCTTCTCAGAAATTGCATGCAGAACTCTGGTTGCCATGGCAACCAAAAGGAAAAACTTTGAAAGTCTTCTTCTCAGAAATTGCATGACCAATTTCAAAATAATTTCACAGAAATGATCCTATGGTGACCCTTTATCCAATTCCTTCAAATTTTGTTTGTTCTCAAAATAACATGGCTGCCAAGGGATAGTTTATACTATATAGCTATATGGAAAACTTTCAATATCTTCTCAGAAACTTCCGACCCAATTTTAATCTTATTTATCAGAAATGATCCTTAGGTGGACCTTTATTAAAGTCTTTCAATTCTGGTTGATTAGAAAAAAACACAAAAAAACATGTCCGCCAGTGGTGGGTGGGTGGGTGGGGGTGGGGACTAGTATTCACTCTTTGGCTATATGGAAGACTTAGAAAATCTTCTCTACAGTAACTGCAAGCCAAGTTTCGTAATAATTTTACAGAAATAATTCTTAGGTGACCTTTTTCAAATTCATTCAAGCCATGTTTCAAGTGATGACCCTGTATAAGATTCTTTAGTTTGTATGTGAGATTTTCAGGTGAGCAATTAAAGAACCACCATGGTTCTTGTTTGTAAAATACAGAGCAAACTTATACCAGAATTATTCTATTTTTATGAAATTATAGAGAGTATATTTTTGGTTTACTTTATTTGTGGTAGTTCACAGAATAACTGTTTAATTAAAGTCTTTTAAAGATTTAGAGAATTCCTATATAATTTTGATTACAGGAAGAGACTGGAAATCGTCAGACACCAGTGCCCAACCCTTTGACAGAGGCATTGTAATAAAAAAGAATAGAGATACTTCTACATTCCAGGTAAAAAAAAAACTTGCCTGATGTAACATGTCCTCTGCTAAAGTTGAAACCCTTTAGTTTAGTTTAAACTTATTTATTTTAGCTTGATTATGTTGAAAGCCTACAGCTTGTTGAAACACTTTCATGTTCGCTTTCTGGTTAGAACCATTGGTTGATATCAAATGAAAGTCAGATGAAAGGACCCCTTCTGGGCACAAACTGGCAAGCTCCTGCGTGCAAGGCAGACACCATATCCACTACACCACTGCACACTTTAAGTTGTTGAATATTTTTCACCGACATATAAATCAATGAATTTTTTAAAAATTTGGTGAAGATCCTGGTTCTGACATAATTCTTATTCTAAGAAAACTATATTACTGTGATTGGCTGAAATAAATGACTTTATAAGTTCCAACCAATAAAATGCATGTAACTTTAGTATGAGAAAGATACCATGCAAAAAAACAATTTGATCCCATCAAATTCCATGTTCATGTGTAATTTATTCAGTATACACTGCTTGAAATTACCTTAAGAGTCATAAATAAATGAAGATTAAAACTTTCCACATTGTTTTCATTACTAGGGTACCAAGTACAAGTACTCAGATTCACAAAGTTTACAGATTTGTTTACAGATTTGTTTACAGATTTGTTTCGTCTGGTCAACTGCTTGTTCATATGTGTGTTAGTCAGTCAGCTGTTTATTGTCAACAAGATTTAAGTTGTCCCATATCTTGCCATTGATCGTAATAGCTTGAAAGAAGTTCATTTGATGAACCTTGTTTAGGTTTGTCTATAGTAAGGTGGTTATACCATACTGATGTAATCTGTGCTATATTTCCCTAAAGATCAGTCAGTTCATACATTAAAGTCATAGTAAAGCTCAAAAGCGTATTAAAATCTCGTTATTTTGTATCATTATGCATAATCATGAAAAATTATAAAATCATTAAACACACATATTTTATTAGATTATATTTAATTGATAATTTTCAATTGATAGATCAATGTGTTTATTTTTAATTTGACAATGATAGTGGTAATGGCTATTGTTTTTAAGGGAATGTGTCTCGTGATTCCCCTTTATATGAATAAATTAAAATCTGACATAGATCTATAGGATATAAATAGAACATGAGTAAAAAAAAGTAAACGACGGTAGCTGAAGCGTTCTGGGATGATCTGAAATATTCCCAATTGATCAGAGTATCAACAATGATGTGCTGACAAACATTCAAATTAAAGTTTGTTTTTGCATTTCTAGCATTTTTTATTGCATAGGAAAGATTTTTTAACACTCAGTATTGCTATAGACACCTTGATTGATTCACAAAAATATACGCAAAATATTACAATTTTGAGCTTAATTTTGGCATTAACCCTTAGCCTGCTGAAAAAATTGTTGTCTTCATTTTTTGTCTGCATGGATTTGAAAATCCATCAGATTCGCCTAATATTTGGAAAAACACTTGGCTGAGTGTCAAACAGCTTGGATCCAGATAAGACGTCTAGTGGCAAACATTGCAAATTACATATAACTGTACACTAGCTCTACACAGTTTGCAAACATCAGATTACTTGTTTATAAGTACACAAGAAAATAATACAAAAAAGAGGTTTTATGAGCAGAAGCTCGAGCTATATTGGCAATACCCACGTATCAAAGGGTTTGTCAGTATGTAAAGGTGAATTAAGTGTTGTTGGTTATTATACCCCCCTCAATGAGTGGTGGGGACATACTGGAATCACTCCATCTGTCCATCTGTCCTTTGATCTGTCAGGCTTTGTTTGGAGCATTTCTTGATCAATTTTCAATTAATCTTTGCAGAACTTTATATACTTTTCATATTCCCAGTTGAGCCCATGTATGTCAGATTTTGTCCAGAGTATTTCTTGATCAATTTTCAATGAATCTATGTAAATCTTTGTATACTTATTTGTCATCAGATGAACTTATGCACCTGTGAATTTGGTCTTAATCACTTGACTGGTAAATTAATAAAGAGCATTTTTGGACATTTTTTACCTAGAAATTGTACGGATTTGTCATTGACCTCTGAATACTGAATGTATTTGCATTGTTACTAACTGGATGGAATTTCATTAAATTTCATACAGTGGTAAAGCTCAATGAGAGGAAGTGCAATGGAAAGGGACCACAACTCCAATTTCCCTAATTTCAGATTTATTACCCTTTTTTACTTTTTCTTGTCAGGAGCATAACTTGTAAATTACTGTACAAAATTTAATAAAACTTCATACAATGCTAAATCTCACTAGGAGAAAGTGCAGTTTATAGGAATTGTAACTCTAATTCACCTAATTACAGAGTTGTCCCACTTTCTTACTTTTTTCTTGTGGTTGTTAGATATTGCCCTTTTAGATCAAAGGCTGCTGTTGTGGGGGTGGGGGGAATATATTAATCACCTTTAGTGATAGCTCTAGTTATTGATAAATTCTGTTTAGTACACTCAGTACTTTGATGATTGTAGCGTTACATTCTTTTAAAGGTCCGATGGAACAATGGAACAAGAGGAGACTATGAATATAAAGTCAATGGAAAACAAGAGGTGGAATATTGGTAAATACAGTTTAACCTCCACCATCATTTTAAAACTACAGATCTCCACCCTTTTCAAATATGCATTAAAACTCCATCTTTTAAATAAAAAAACGGTAACAGTGAAGACTGTATGTTAACTTGAGGCATTGATGTATCCATTAAAGATGGTGCTTATCTGGTTTAATTTATTTCAAATAATCAGGGTTTTTTTATTTAAAAAAACAAGATGCATACTTTTTAGAAATACCTGATTCCATTAAATAAAGTCACATTTTGCTTTCAGCAACTCTTATGATGGCATGTCTAGCCATTCTGGCTATGTACTGGGAGGCAGAGACACAGTCAAAAAGAAGAAAAACAAGAAAAACAAAAATGCTTCATGAATTTGTTATCTACCATACGAGTTATAAATAGACAATACACAGTGATACCTGGAAAGCCAAGGGGTGAATTGAATTGAACAATAAAAACTGATTATTGCCGATCTCAGACTGAAAAATAAATATAATTAGAAATTACAGTATGTAATTATATAAGTCAAGACTTTTTGTTAATAAGCATTTATTACTGGTTGGATATAACTCTGAAATCAATACTCAGTTTATATTGCATTTTTTTGCCGTCTATACTAATCAACATCAACATATGAGTAGCCCACCTGAGAAGTATTTTACTCAGGTGGAGAATTGTGACCAGTCTCTGTCTGGCATCCATTGTATGTCATATGTCAACAATTTGTTTAATCACCATGTTCTCTGAAACCACTGGATGGAAGTTGACAAAACTTGGCCAGGATATTCCTTGGATGATCTCTTTTCAAATTTTATTCAAAGAATTCCATTCC
>JAULCC010090957.1:356-14327 GCA_032358795.1 Nuttallia obscurata
GTTACTTATATAAAATCAAATATTTGATTAAAGCATTTAAGACTCTGGCCTATCATACATTCAATATACAATTTATACAACTTTTAAGAGTGACAGGTACAAATTTTACTGTAATATCAAAGTACTTTGTATTAATTGAAATAAACATCTATCTATCTATCTTTCTTTCTTTCTTTCTTTCTTTTTTTATCATCTAATAACTGTGTCCTTAATTCGAATGCTGAATGGATAAATCTAGCTACTTGACATAAGTCGGCAAAACATGTATATATTTCTATCTGAAGTTAAATGTCTCTCTAGCATACTTTGTTGAAGTAGTTCAAACGCTTTACATTCAAATAAGAAGTGGAATTCTGATTCGACCGCATAAGTCTTGTTTCAGACATACTGGACAGTATCTAAGATGCCTATCAATATCTCTATGGCGACCTTTTTCAATGTTTAGTTTACATATTTTGGTATACATGTATATCAATCTAAATTACGAAAGATATGCACTCAAATTTCAGAGTTCAAACTTATCACTTTTCTTTCTTAAACAATTGCATTCGAGTGTATACACACATACACTCAGCAAAAGAAAGTGTGCTCTTAGTTTCATTTTTCATCGGTTATTTTCACTTAAAAAAATATAATGGTTGTTACCAAACATTGAACCAGTTCATGTGCAATTTGTTGAGCATCTTACATTTTGAGCTGAGGTCGTTTTAAGTGAATTCTTTTCAATCGAAAAAGGACAGGTGGTAAATTTGAAATGTGCAAAATTACATTCAAAATCCGACTTAGATAAGCGTAGGATGTTATTTGTTTATTTTGCGATCTGAAAGTGAAATTTACGATAATATCGTGTGTGAAGACGCATCGCCACTGACATCGACATCAGAGGTGGTCGCACACAATTGAAATAAATTTTACTTGTTTTTTAAAAAAATGATAATGCCTGTGACATTTGCTTCTTTTGTTATTGGCGTTTGATATGTGAATATACTATCGTTTAAAACCTGTGAGGTCAACTGATAAATTACGATAAATGAAATACTTACAAAATGGGCAAGAGAAAGAGACCATGCGCAGAACGTATAAATATACGTCAACAATATATGTCAACAATATGTGTCAACAATACCGGTGGTCAATACATTAAAAGCATATATGATAATAGTGGTATAGCTGTTGGTAAAATTTCTCTTGACGTCTATGTTAAACACGTAATACTATTTGTACCATGCAACGGATTAGAATATATTAGAAAAAGCGATGACTTTCAACAAACATGAGCATCGGTTAGCAAAATTTCTCTTGACGTCCATGTTAAACACATAGTACTTTATGTTCAATGCAACGGATTAGAAAATATTAGAAAAAACCACGGCTTTCAACAAACATGAGCACAGTGGATACAGTGGTGTTGTAGATATGGTGTCCTCCTTGCGCTCAGAGGGCTACAGGTTCGAGCCCCAAAATGGTGTCTTGTTCGTGACCTTCATTAGGACCAAGTATTAGTTTTACAAATTAAACGGACGCAAACGTGATTCAATCAGGCATAGGCTTAAAACATTACCTAGCTTAAGTAAAGTTTAAACTCAATTGGAACTGAAATAACCAAATTTAGACCAAACTAATAACAGCAACCTTACGTTGAATGGATGAACAAATGACTTTCCCTGTTATGCAAACTGTGAATAACATCTTTCTGCTGAAGGTGCTACAACTCCGCGACCTTTGACGTCACCTGTTTTTAGATAGCGGAATCAATAAAGCTATCCGAATCGATATCTATACGCCATAATTGGCGAATCGGTTTGAAGCCAATAATTTTGTTTTGGCATGAACTGAATTATGATTGGTAGTTGTTATCACAGCGATACAACTACAGCCAACTCGTCATTTAGCAAATGGATTAATTCTCTGATAAAAGTGTAAGTGTGGCAATAGAGATTTATTCCAGGATATCGATTTTAAACAATATTTATATGTACGCTTTTGTTGTTGTTTAATATGACATTTACCTAATTGACAGAATGTAATTACACCACAAAAGTAGTTAGCAAGTTTCTAAATACGAGCTTTGTTGTTTACAACTGCACACTAATTCTACAACCTGTGTAAGATCTTGGTTTGTTTATTTACATGTACAACCTAAGTAAGACCTTTGTTTGTGTATTCACATCTAGACCTTTGTTTGTGTATTCACATCTAGACCTTTCTTTGTGCAATTACACCTACAACCTGTGTAAGACCTTAGTTTGTTTATTTACATGTACAACCTAAGTAAGACCTTTGAATCAGTATTCATATCTAGATCTTTGTTTGTGCAATTACACCTACAACCTGTGTAAGACCTTTGTATGTGTATTTCTAAACTGCTTGTGAAATTGTTGTTTTGATGAATTAAACTCTGTAATTTTCTATGCAGCGTGATTCTTACCATGTGGAACTTTGTGTACAAATTCAAGCACCGCCGTCATAAGAGTGTATTCATACACAATACAGTGTATTTATTACAGGCTAAAATGGATAAACTATTACAGCTAATATAATAACCCTTAAATATCATGATTAAATTAGAAATGGATCTTGAAACTCTATTAATCATTACAAATAGGTGCATAAAATATTAAGGATACATTTTTAAAAAAAATCATCATTTTTATTCAGGTATAATGATGTTTTGTTTATTAATTCTTTACGATTTCAAAATAGAGTTGATATTGAATTTAGTAATTTCAACCATGTCTTATCCTCTAATACACAAACAACTGTTTGTAAAAGTCACCCCATAATATAACAGAAAAACCTACTTCATTTAGACTATGTTTGTTTGTTTATTTCGATTTTAACGTCGCTTTAGCAGTATTTCAGTCATATCGCGACGTCCAGCTCATTACAGGTGGAGGAAGACCCCCCGGGGGACCTCTACACACTATTTCAGGCACAAAGGGCACCCGGGTAGAACTACCGACCTACCGCAAACTATGTATTTTAAGCTGTTGTTGTTTTCTTGTCATAAAAGAATAAAATTTGAATTAAATAGCGAATTCATATCTCAATGAAGTGTGATATAAATGAGTAAAATAAATAATCAATCCCATTTGAATATTGATGAAGCAGTAACAATTTACGATGTGAATAACTTGTCAATTGCAGACACGTGTGCATTATAGTTGAACTCGTTTGATTCGTTGAAGTGTACTCAAACACGGTAAAAGCAAATAGTCCCAGTTTTATTTTTTATTGCTACAATTCCGGTTTAACTGAATCGATTTCTATTCACCGTTCATGGCTAAGTGTCACAGATTCTGATTAAGAATAAATTTTACCATATACACCTTTTACAGAACTTGAACTTTTGTTTCTTTTCAAAAGTGTTAAAATGTTAATAAAATTAGAAAACGGTTTTGAGACAACATCGAGATTTATAGCATAATGATAGTCTCCTTTGGTTTTTCATCAAAATGTTATTTTCTCTACGTCGTGCCACTTTTATTACTTAATTTACAAATGTTAATTCCCTTTTATCCCTGGGGCAACTGTCATAATTCAGATAAAATACTCAATTTTCACCTTTACTCTCGGATATCTAACTACTCCTAAATTAAACACATTTTTTCTGATACACAATGACAGAAAATCTCTATCAATCGGTCTATTAAAACATTAAAACGTTAAATTCTTCAGTGTTATATTGTTCCAAGTTGATTAAACGCAGTTCTTGTGTGGTTTCCAGTGAAAAGAGTTTTATATGTTGATTTAATTCAATTTTCCCGGGTCCTATTCGTCTATTAGTTTTATTAGATCAATAAACTAACACTCTCCATGTTTGTGGCGTAATCGTTTCAGCGTGGATAATGATGCAGCCTCGGGCCGAAAACCATTAATCATTTAATCGAACTAAATTTCTCGCGGTAAATTATCTAAACAGTCGTGTTATTTTAATGGTCTCAAAACTGGTTAACGATTTCTTCGGGTTAACTGAATTAATTGTGTCTACATCACTGCAGTATTCGGGTGAATTTGTCAACGTCAAAAAAGTATTTTCGTCTTATAGATAATACTGATAAACTGAAAATTGTATCATAGACATAGTATAAAATGTATGGACTCAAATTAGTTTAATTATTTAATCGAGTTTTTTGGTTAAATCTCCTTAAAAAATTCTAAATCTCTGTCTTAATGAAAAATAATTAAATTTTAAACCTTATTTATTTTACAACGATTGCGAAACAAGTTCGTACAACTTATATAAATCACTATCGTTTGCCCGGATGGAAGCGTTTGTGTGGTCTTTCTTATTGCATGCCGGGAATCGAACCGAGGTTGCATTGGTGAGAAGCGATACCATACTATACCACACCAAACCATACAATATCATACAATACAATAAACACAATACCCTATCATACAATACCACACAATATAATACGATGAATAAAACACCATACCATACATGACAATGCAATACAATACAATTTAAAACAATATAATACAATACTATACAATAAAATACAATACAGAAATAATATACAATGCAATAAAAAGAATAAATACAAAGCAATATAATACAATACTATACAAAACAATATAACACAATACCATAATTATAATACCATAAATACAATACAATAAATAAAATACCAAACAAAACACTACAATACAATAAATAAAAAACAGAACAATATAATTCAAAACAATACAGTATATTACAATTCAATTCAATACAAAATAATATAAAAAAAATACTTTACAATATAAAAAATACAATTAAAACCATAAATAAAATACAATACATAAATAAAAGTATTGAATTGTATTTAATGTAATGCGTTCCATTGTACTGTTTTGTATTTTCTGTTTTACAATACAATAGATACAATTCAATATAATGCAATACAATTCAATATACTACAAAACACAAGATAGATTACCACATAACACAATAAAAAAATGGACAGGATGAAACAATACGATACAATACCATAAATTCAATAAATATAATACAATAAAAAGCAAAATACAAAACAATACGGTACAATACCACACATACATGAAGACGAAATATAAAATGCAATGCAATACAATAAAAGAAATACAATAAATAAAACACAATAAAATAAAATATGATACAATACAATACCATGCCATAAAATACAATACCTTATCATACAGTAAAATACAATACAATATCATAACTAGCAATACAATACAATTCAATAGAAAAAAATACAAAACGAAACAATACGATACCATATCATACAAAAAATTCAATAAATACCATAATGGAACATACCATACAGTACCACGCTATACAAGACTATAAATAAAACACCATAAATAAAATACCATACAATACAATACAAAAAAGCAATACAAAAAATTATAAAAAAAACTAAATAAAATTTAATGTAAAATACAACAATTCAATAAAAAACAATCAGGTACCATGAATGCAATATAAAAATTGATAAATACAATCAAACATCAAACAATACAAATCAATGGGATACAATGCAATCAAATACAGTGCAATATGAAAACAATACAATTCCATAAAGACAATACAATAAATAAAATAAATACCAAACAATAACTATATAAACTACAATACAATAAATGAAATTAAAAACAATAAATACATTAAAATGCAATACAATACAAAAGAATACAATATCATACAATGCAAAACAATGCAATGTTATGCAATACAATATATCAAAACAATTCAATATCATACCATACAAAACAATGCAATACAAAAGAATACAAAAAATACAATACAATGCAATGTAATGCAACGCAACGCAATACAATGCAATAAAATACATTTCTATACAATTAATAAAACAAAAAAAAAAACAATGCAAATATAATTACAATATAACAAATACATTAAAATGCAATACGAAACATTACAATATCATACATTGTAATTCAATACAAAATATAAAAACAATTCAATACAATACCATATCATACCAAACATACCATACAATATGATACCATACTTTACCATACAAAACAATGCAATACAAAAAAAATACGCAATACAACGCAATGCAATAAATTTCTATGGAATAAAACAATAACATACAATACAAATGAAATATTATACAATACAAAACAACAATACAATATAATACCAACAAATTATTATAACAAATACAATACCATATAATTAATTCAACAAATACAATACAATACAATACAATACAATACAATGCAACACAATTCAAAAAAAGACATTAAAATTCATTTCATTACAAAACATAACAATGTTATGTTATGCAAAACAATAATACAAAATAATGCTATACAATGCAATAAAAATCAGTCAAATTCAATACAATTTCGTTTATCTTGAAGACTTTTATTCGACAAAAACAACCATTTGAATTTGGCGGAGTTTTACGAGAATGTCCAGAATACATTCCGAATATCGGCGCATACGAATAGACTGTACGAAAATGACCGGATAGACACGGATGATATCGAAGACCATCGGAAAATAACGGAATTAAAACACTGACGAATACATTCTAATTTGCTGACGGATAACATCGACCACGGCCGTTTCTTTAATATTATTTGTCTCACAATAGTAACTGGAAGTTTTACAAAATTTCCACATGAGTTTATGTTTAGACCAGATTCACATACTTTTGACACACTGTAAAAAACTCGGGAGTTGTAGGGAAAATCCCTTTAATGTGGCTGAAATGACAACTCTATGAAACACATAGAGAAAATACCGTTCTTGTTCGACATTATTATGCCGTATATTTGTTTTAGTTATTTCACTTATCTTTAATCACTTATTTGCTTTGTGTTATTTTGGTAGGAATTAGGTCGCACTCTTTGCATTGACAGGGACATAATTAATTTGCGATTATGTCTATTATATAAACCGTTTATCGTGGGGAAAACAAATTTGTGTAACGTAGGTGGTCAAATGCCGCGACTTGTGCTTTAGCACTACTGGCAATTAGAAGTACACAACTATTTGTACTATTGTTTTATATGTGAATGATCTTAGGATTGGCAGACTTACGTTAATTAAGCCTGATTACAAAATGTTTTCTCGTTCTACTGCTTTATATTAATCACGGTAATATTTGCCAACATAAGAACATAATAATTTGGCACCTCGTTTCACTAAAGTACTCATTCCTTGTAGTTGTCAAGGTAATGAGAAATTGCGAATTTGCCATTTGTTTCTTTTAAAAATATATTTAGCCCATTTATAACGAAAGCCTATCGTTATGTGAGAAAGATATGTAGTTTGCGTTCGGAAAGTCCCTAGTTTCACACAAGACAGCTTAGATTTTCTTTTCTATTAACCCTCTTACTGTTAGGAAGTTTTTGCACATGCGCACTATATTGTCTACTTCCGCTTTAGAATTTTTTAACACACTCTCTTGACCTTTGGTAAAACCATTGGCCGAGTGTGAAACAACTTGTATGCGAACGAGTTGCCGAGTAACCCGGGGTCGTATTCGGTTCCCAGGTATCCGTCTCCTGATTCAGCTTTATTAACCATCGAGACAAGGCGACTCCCGCAATGTCTTCTAGTCATGCTTAAACATTGATGAAAATACCCCCAAACAAACTAGCAACAATAGTTACAGAATCAGCGATATACAAAAACTCAAGCAAAATGTCTACAACAGCAGCAGTAAAATAACCAGTAACAGCCGTAAAATCAAGGAAAAAACAGCGGAAGTTATAACACAAACAAAACCAAGGATGGATACAACAGACAAAACAAACAACAACAACACCAAAGACCGTTACAATAAAAGACTGAACAAAATAAGCAACAGTAACAACAACAAAAACAACCGATATAACAACAAAAGCAACAACCTTTAAACAACAATAACCGTTACATCTTCGTTACATCTCCGTCATAACAACAAAGCAACAACAGCAACAGGCGCAGCACTACCAACCGTTGCATCAACAACAACTTTCACAAATACAAAACAACAATAACAACATATGTAAGAACATATGTCACAACAACGCAGATAGCAACAACAACCATTACATCAACCGTCAAGACAACAAAAGCAACAACAACATGAACAACCATTTCAACAATTATCACAACTACAAATCAACAGCAGCAACCGTCACATTAATTGTCACCACAAAACAAGGATAACAATAGCAACCGATACAAAAATAGTCCAAAACAACAACAGGCACAGCAACAACAACATTTACAACAACAGTCATAACAGCAAAAGCAACAGCAGCAATAGTTGCAATATCACAAGCATCACTAATAAACTTTCAAATAACAAAAAAGAAGAACAACAACCATTTAAACTAAACAAGAAACAGCAACAACAACCGATACAACAACAAAAGCATAACAAATACATGTTTCTTTAACAAAGGGAAAACAACAACAACCGTTACATCTACAAAAGCATAAAAACCGATCGTTACACAAGTACAGCAACTTTTATTTCGTTACAACAACAAGCTCAGTAACATCAACCGTACCACATAATAAGCAGCTACATCAACCACAAGAAAAATGTCACATCAACAAAGTAAAAAACAATAACCATCACAACAAGGGGCGATGATACAGCAATAGATACCCTAGAAAAGCAGCTATAATAATCGTTACAAAGACCGGCGCAGTGATAACCACCGTAACGAAATAATAAGCAGCAACAACAACGATTACAAAAAGTAATAAAAACAACAACAACAACAAAAACAACAACAAAAAAACAACAATAAAAAACAACAACAATAAAAAACAACAACCAAGAACCGTTACAAAAACATGATCAGAAACATCCTTACACTTTAAAAGCAACAACACATATTGAAAAAGTAGCAATAACATACACCCTTACACCATGTAACAACAACAGGCGCTGTAACAATAATTGTTACAACATCCACATCAACAACAAAAACCTTTACAACAAGAGACGCAGCAATAACAAATATAAAATCAACAGGTGCAGCAGTAATAGGTGTTACAACAACAGACGCAGCAACAATTTCTGTGTTACAACAATATGCACAACAACAAATGTGACAATAAAAGGCATATTAACAACAAAAAACGCTAAAACAACAGATGCAACAACAACAACAACCGTTACAACAAGAGGCACAACAACAAAAAATGTTACAAACACAGGAGAAACAATAACAACAACTGTTACAACAACAAGCAAAAACATCATCAACCGTAAAAAATTAAAAGCATAAAAAATAACCGTTTCTACAACAGACATACACCAATGGTTAAAATAATAAAACACCAGTAAAATGCGTAAAACCTTAAGCAAAAACAACAGCCGTTTCTATATTTAGATCTTAAATAGCAATCGTTGTAGCAAAAACTTATCACAACAACAACAACAACAGTTCAAACGACAAAAGCTATAACAACAAAAGCAGCGAAAACAGCAGCAACAACAAGTGTAATAACAACAGAAACAATATTAACAGCTGTTGAAAGAATACAAAAGCGGCAAAAATGCTAACACCAATTGAAACAGCAGCATTTATAACTTGAATGACAACACAATTTAAATGAATAGTTTTTCGAACTACGTATCCTGGTCTGTCACCTGTAAAGGGAGGTAATTCCTTATAACTACAAAGATACTACAGTAATAAGCATTTTGAGCGGTGTCTATCGTAAAGTCTGCTCTATGGTTCGGGGAAAACGGGAAATAGGAAGCAAAGAATAGACAATCAAGATCTATGTTCTCGTTATAAAATCAGTAAATGCTCTACCCTGGTCTGTTCATGATAAGAATGAGCTGCTGTAGAGGTTAATTGAAACGGAAGAATAAAAAGTGTTTATGGAAAGGGAAAGCTAGAAGGGGTTTAAGTGAAAAGAAGACTAGAAGGGGTTTATGGGAAAGGAATACTAGAAGGGGATTAAGAGAACGGAAGACTAGAAGGGATTTAAAGGAAAGGAATACTAGAAGGGTTTATGGGAAGGGAAGACTGGAAGAGGTTTTTGGGAAAGGAATATTAGAACGGGAAAAAAGAAGGAAAGACTAGAAGGAATTTATAGGAAAGGAATACTAGAAGAGGTTTATGGGAAGGGAAGACTAGAAAGGGTTTATGAGAGGGAAGGACTAGAAGGGGTTTATGGAAAGGGAAGACTAGAAGGGATTAATAGAAAAGGAGTACAAAAAGGGGTTTATGGGAAGGAAAGACTAGAAGGGGTTTATGGGAAAGAAATACTAGAAGGGGTTTATGGGAAGGGAAGACTTGAAGGGGCTTATGGGAAAGGAATACTAGAAGGGGTTTATGGGAAGTAAAGACAAGAAGGGGTTAATTCGAAAGGAATACTAGAAGGGGTTTATGGGTTAGGAAGACTAGAAGGGGTTTATGGGAATGGAATACTAGAGGGGGATTACGAAAAGAGAAGACTAGAAGGAATTTATGGGAAAGGAATACTAAAGGGGGTTTATGGGAAGGGAAGACTAGTAGGGGTTTATTGGAAAGGAATACTAGAAGGGGGTTTTGGGAAGGGAAGACTAGAAGGGGTTTTTGAGAAAGAAATACTTGAAATGGTTTATGGGAAGGGAAGACTAGAAGGGGTTATGGGAAAAGAATACTAGAAAGGGTTTATGGGAAATGAATACTAGAAGGGGATTAATGGAAGGGAAGACTAGAAGGGTTTATTGGAAGGGAAGATTTGAAGGGGCTTATGGGAAAGGAATACTAGAAGGAGTTTATTGGAAGGGAAGACTAAAAGGGATTTATGGGAAAGAAATGCTAGAAGAGATTTATGGGTAGGGAAGACTAGAAGGGGGTTATTTGATAGGAATACTAGAAGGGGATAAAGAGAAGGGAAGACTACAAGGTATTTATGGTAAAGGGATGCGAAAAGGCGTGTATGGGAAGGGAAGACTAGAATGGGTTTATAGGAAAAGAATACTAGAAGGGGATTTAAGGGAAGGAAAGATTAGATCGGGTTTAATAGAAGCGAATTCTAGAAGGGATGTAATGGAAAAAAATGCTTAAAGGGCGTTAATTATTGGAAGAGAATACTAGAAGAGGTAAATGGGAATGGAAGACCAAAAATGATTTACGGGAAGGGAAGACTTAAAACGTTTATTGGGAAAGGAAAACTAAAAGGGGTTTATGGGAAGGGAAGACTAGAAGGGGTTTAAAGAAAAGGAAGGCTAGAAGTGATTTATAGGAAAGGAGTACTAAAAGGAGTTTATTGAAAAGGAAGACTAGAAGTGGTTAATGGGGAAAAATACTACAAGGGGATTAAGAAAAGGGGACGACTAAAAGGGGTCTTTGAGAAAGGAATACTGGAAGGGGTTTATGGGAAGGGAAGACTAGAAGGGGTTTATTGGAAAGGAATACTAGAAGGGTATTAAGAGATTGGAAGACTAGAGGGGATTTATAGAAAAGGAATACTAGGCGAGGTTTATGGGAAGGAAAGAATAGAAGGGGTTTATGGGAAGGGAAGACTAGAAGGGGTTTATGGAAAAGGAATATTAAAAGGGGTTTATGGGAAGGAAAGTCTAGAAGGGGTTTATGAGAAGGGGAGACTAAAAGTGGTGTATGGGAAGGAAAGAATAGAGGGGTTTATGGGAAAGAAATACTAGAAGGGGATTAAGAAAAAGGAAGACTAGAAGGGATGTAATGGAAAAAAATGCTTAAAGGGCGTTAATTATTGGAAGAGAATACTAGAAGAGGTAAATGGGAATGGAAGACCAAAAATGATTTACGGGAAGGGAAGACTTAAAACGTTTATTGGGAAAGGAAAACTAAAAGGGGTTTATGGGAAGGGAAGACTAGAAGGGGTTTAAAGAAAAGGAAGGCTAGAAGTGATTTATAGGAAAGGAGTACTAAAAGGAGTTTATTGAAAAGGAAGACTAGAAGTGGTTAATGGGGAAAAATACTACAAGGGGATTAAGAAAAGGGGACGACTAAAAGGGGTCTTTGAGAAAGGAATACTGGAAGGGGTTTATGGGAAGGGAAGACTAGAAGGGGTTTATTGGAAAGGAATACTAGAAGGGTATTAAGAGATTGGAAGACTAGAGGGGATTTATAGAAAAGGAATACTAGGCGAGGTTTATGGGAAGGAAAGAATAGAAGGGGTTTATGGGAAGGGAAGACTAGAAGGGGTTTATGGAAAAGGAATATTAAAAGGGGTTTATGGGAAGGAAAGTCTAGTAGGGGTTTATGAGAAGGGGAGACTAAAAGTGGTGTATGGGAAGGAAAGAATAGAGGGGTTTATGGGAAAGGAATACTAGAAGGGGATTAAGAAAAAGGAAGACTAGAAGGGATTAATAGGAAAGGAGTACTAAAAGGGGTTTCATGGAAAGGGAAGACTAGAAAGGGTTTATGGGAAGGAATTACTAAAAGGGGTTTATGGGAAGGGAAAACTAGAAGGGGTTAATTGGAAAGGAATTCTAGAAGGGGTTTATGGGAAGGGACGACTAGAAGGTGTTTATGGGAAAGGAATACTAGAAGGGGATTACGAGAAGGGAAGACTAGAAGGAATTTATGGGAAAGGAATCATAAAAGGGAATTTTTGAGAAGGGAAGACTAGTAGGGGTTATGGGAAAGGAAAACTAGATGGGCTTTTTGGGAATGGAAGACTAGAAGGGTTTTTTGAGAAAGGAATACTAGAAGGGTCAATCGGAAGGGAAGACTAGGAGGGGTTCATGAGAAATGAATACTAGAAGGGGATTAAGAGAAGGGAAGACTAGGAGTAGTTTATTGGAAGGGAAGACTGGTAGGGGTTTATGGGAAAGGAATACTAGAAGGGTTTTATTGGAAGGGAAGACTAAAAGTAATTCATGGGAAAGAAATACTAGAAGAGGTTTATGGGTAGGGAAGACTAGAAGGGGGTTATGGTAAAGGAATACGAAAAGGCGTGTATTGGAAGGGAAGACTAGAAGGGGTTTATTGGAAAGGAATACTAGAAGGGGATTTTAGGGAAGGGAAGATTAGATGGGGTTTATTGGAAAGGAATTCTAGAAGGGGTTTAATGGAAAGAAATACTAAAAGGGCGTTTATTATTGGAAGAGAATACT
The DNA here is from genome assembly GCA_032358795.1 of Nuttallia obscurata. Taxonomy (NCBI): domain Eukaryota; kingdom Metazoa; phylum Mollusca; class Bivalvia; order Cardiida; family Psammobiidae; genus Nuttallia; species Nuttallia obscurata. The sequence continues at coordinate 13,406 of JAULCC010090957.1, forward strand.
AGAAGAGGTAAATGGGAAAGGAAGACTAGAAATGATTTACGGGAAGGGAAGACTTAAAACGTTTATTGGGAAGAGAATACTAAAAGGGGTTTATGGGAAGGGAAGACTAGAAGGGATTTATGGGAATGGAAGACTAGAAGGGGTTAAGGGGGAACAGGGAGTTGGAGAGTGAGAGCAATGTTATTTGAACAATCAGCTTCAATAATGCCATTTTGTCCGTCTGTCATCCCTTTTATTTGTATATTTGATTTACCCCATTCTTCTCTGTCATCTAGGGCTTATGGACATCCAAGAAGAGAGGATAGCGGGTTCAGATAACTCCTCTACTGTAAAACCTTTTGGCTCTTAAACCTACGTGTAAAGCACTTATCCAGGGATTGGTGTGTGTGTGTGTGTGTGGGGGGGGGGGTTTGAACCCCGGCCGGTTACATATACCTTGACACCTACGAACCAATTCTAATGCTAACCCCAAATATTGAGCGCCATGGAGGAAAATCCATTACTACCAATTATAAAGTATTTGGTTTGACCCGGCATGAGATCAAACCCGCGGCCTCCCGCACCGCCCTTGTTTTCCATCATGTCATTAATTTCTTCATGCGTTACATGTAATATATGTTCTCGTTTAAGATATTTCTTAAAGGCTCTATTTAAATTAGACACAGACGTTTGGCGACGATAAAGATAATCAACAACAACAACAAATGCGAAAAATACATGTTAAAAAGAAAACTGAAAGTTGATTTATTGTTTTTTAAATAATGAAGATATTTTTAGAAAAACAACACTTTGAAATACAGAAAATAAGACTCGTAAGCAGCTTTCATTCAATGTGAAAATTATTATGCAGACGCAAATCATGCTAACTTTTTCTCTTTGCCTTTGAAACGAATTATTCAGATAAACGCCCTTATTCTACGTT
>JAULCC010091068.1:8402-18493 GCA_032358795.1 Nuttallia obscurata
CCTCATCCTCCAACAAAATTTAATTTGAAAGTTTTTGCAGCATGACTGTACGGCAATGGTGTAGTATTAATGAGACATTGTAATTGCATGATGGGAAAACAGATTTATGGCAATTGGAGTTCTAATACTAACGTTGGTAACATCAAATATCTGCAGAAACAAGATATAGTACCAATCTATAATATTCAAATTGAAAACTGGAATGGTAGTAAACAATGTATTAAAACTGAACGATGGTAAAAAAAAAAAATCTGATGTCATAGACATGTTTCAGGACTCCAGATACTTGATGGATATCACAGAAATTCATCAAGTCTGTTTTCCATGTTTCTCCACCAAATCTTATCTTGTGGGTACTCTTAAAATTTGCCTTGATTCTAAAAGAATACCCACAATATAAGGTTAGGTAGAGAAACATGGAAAACAGTAACTAAATTTCTCAAAATACTCGCTAAATCTGAAGCTCAGAATTAAGTGTTGTAGTTGAGGGATTGCTCTCAGATGCTGTTACATACTGGTATGTCAAATTGTGTTATTTGTCTGCAAAATGAAAATTTAATTTGTTACTTTTTGTTTTATTTCAAAATGATAACTAAGAACCACCTGAGCATTCAAGACACAAATCATTTTATATAAAAACAACAACAACAAAAAAACGCCCAAATATCTCATTTAATTGGATTGGATATTGAGGAGCAAATATTTGCTGTGAGAGCTTTTAATAAGTGACATATAAAGTTAGTGTCCAACATATAAGATACAGCTGAAGATCTTTTCATGCTTTTTGTAGCCTGGGAAATGCAAACAGTGTAGACTCAGATCAGAACAGCTCCTATAGTCTATATATAGCAGCTCCTATATATGGTCTATACTGTTTAAGCCACCCACTTGCAAGATGTTATTACATGAAATGGAGTAAAAAGTAAAGACTTCAAATGATTCTACATATCTGGACATAAATTTACATTTGAAATTCGAACCAAATATTTTTTTCCATCAGCTGTGTACCAAGTTAGACACCTTAAAAATATTGAGAACAGGTTGCACAAAACTGAATATGTAGAATTATTTGACATCTTATAAGTTTCTTTGTATTGATTATCAATTTCAGGCTTATACTTGTAGATTCTGTTAAGAACCAATTGGTGGTATTTTTCACTTGGTACCAAGAATTTCTCGGCAATCATACAATCTACTCATTAATTAATACTACACTGTCTTATGAGATTTAGATTGGAATTAATATTTTCCTGATTCATGGCATTTTAACACGTGTAAACACTCAGCTCTTTATTTCGTAATGAAAATCGTATAATTGCTACCAGCAGACTGGTATTGATTAGATTTCTAATGAGGAAATGATATGGTAATGAAATATTTTCATGACCATGGGTTTTGTATGTTAGTTAATTGAGAGGAACGTGCTTACTGCAGAGTTTATTAACATGCTCATCAAAATCCATGGAAGATCATCAGATTGACAGAAAATATATTAAGAAATAGTTACCAGTAGAAGCCATGCAGAAAATTGAACGTGAAACAAATCTGCAATGTTTTCTTCCAGGAGGCTTGTCTAATGGGGTCTTTGATGGGTACTTAGGGGTATTTGTTAGTTGGACCCAGCTTAGTGGACCTTGTAATGTAATATATGCCTTCTGTCAAACGGCTAGTTTTATTAGAGAGCTGTGCGATCATTGGTTGGTCTTTGATCTCCTCGGCTGCAAATACAATTAAGAAAGAATTTATTTATACCTACTGAGTTAATGAGAGTTGTGTTGCCGATAATGAATTGACAAGTTAGCATGAGAAAAACTTATAACTCTACAGTATATCTTTTATGAAATCAACATGCAGTAACTCTATATAGGTCTATAAATCACTGTGAAAACAAAGTGTAGGGGGACCAATTCAATGGCCATTCAGGCAGAGAGGTGCCCTGCACACTACACAGTATATCTTTACCTAGTCAATGTTTGCAAGGAAGTAGGAAGAGAGGTTAGCCATGTAGACCCTTACTTGAATTGGCTTCTGTAGTCAGGGTCTACGCTGTTGGCAACCTTAATGTAGGTGAAACACACTTGTTAATGGAATGGTATGCTTTGACAGATGGCAAAGCTCATCGTATAATTTAAACATTTGTAAGGTTTTTAAGAAATAGTCTGGAATTGGCAAACAGTGTTGACCCAAGTGTGAGTCCAGAATGGATCTCAAAACAAAAGTGTTTTCTCTTGACTTCTGAATCTTTATTCTAGGCATGCTTGAGGCCACCAAGCAGCAACTAGTGTTGTTTTAGAAGGGGATGATAAATCATCCAACAATATATCATACTTGATGCTATAAAACTATGAAATTTAACATGCTGAACCGCTTCATCATTATTAAACTTATTGTGTTAGAAGTTTTTGCAAGCACCTGAAAAAATAGATTTATAGGAAGAAAATGACAGGTGCTCAGTCAGTTTTGGTTTGGAGGTCAGCAATGTTGTACTATATATATCAATCTAGATTGGCAATTCAACCACATAACTGCCGTGAATGTGCAGGTCCTTTTCTGGTCTAGAATGTGTTTTAAATATATTAACCCTTATCCTGTTGTTTATAGTTAATAGTTAAGTGGTAATCTGCAAACAATGTAGACACAAATGAGGCACAAAACCAAATAAACAAAAAAAGTTTTTTGTTTGTTTTATGGTTATCATTTTTCTGGTAAAATATTTGGGAAAAAAAGCATGTATATGAAATAGTTATTGTCTTTGCTCTACATGAAACTGACGTGTTACAATACAAATCCATGAAACCAGGGTAAGTGGAACCTGAATGGATGTAAAATCCTGAAACTTATGAAAGCAAGATTTCTGTTGTTTAACTTGTTTTTACAAATCAATCTGTTAATTTAATGGGTATGAACAGAACACTGAAAAATTCCCCAATGCTTCACAACTTTTTGAATGTGTTGAATTTGGTGTGAAATCTGAAGACTTAATCTTGATGAACTCTCAAGGAGATAATTAATTTTCATGATTTTTGCAAGAGTTGCAGTGTGGGTTTTTTTTTGGAGGATCTTGAAAAATTAATGATTAAAAGCATTTTGTCAGATTAAATATTTTTTTAAACATGCACCAAAAATATCTTGATTTAATAGCTAGATGATAATGTAAGTATGTTTTATTTCATTAATTATCACTTTCTGCCAACATCTAAGAAAGATGGAAAAAAGGATACGGTACATAAAACAGTCCTGTAGAGATCTCTATTTCTTTAAGGTGTCCAGTGTATAGATAGCACTGATACTAGTGTGTGCTGAGCAAATATGCTTTCTTGATAACAGTTTAGAAAAGATCATGAGTGAACATAAAAAGAAACATGGATCAGTACTCAATAAAACATTGCAATACCTGATTATTTTTTAAGGATACTTCAATACTCATTGAAAGGAGGGAGTAAGGGGTTGCAATAATTACTCATTTCAGTCAGAAAGAATTGTTCCTTTGTATTTTTTCAAAGCTATTTTGAAAAAGTATAAGGAGATATGGCACAATCCATTTTGTCTGACACAGGGTCCCTGAAGAGATGACATATTGCACAAATATGACATAATTGATGGAGGTACCTGCCTCTACTGATAGGTTTCCAGCGATGTAGGGAAACATCAAACTCTCTGTAATCTCTCGAGAGCACTTTCTGTCAAACCAGACTGTGACACAGTTGTGTTATCTGAGTTTGACACAATCACAGAAAAATTCCTAATTGTGTGAACCAGTCATCAACCTGCTGCTAATTATTGTAATTGACTGCCTGAAAATTGTCTTATCAATCACAAATAAATAGAAAGTTTGTTTGTCTTCTCCTTCATTCTGTCGTGTAAATATTTGCCCGATTCATAATCAGGCAGTTTTGTGATACATTGATTCTGCCGTAAACTTATTGGCAATGAACAACCGAAGAACGTCCTGTAATGACAGTTGGTGTAGAGCTGAAGATATATCAATAACATCTAAGAATCTCTGTTTGAAGCTCATTCTTTATAATGGCTTTCTGGCATGTTAGGAAATTTTTGTCATCATGTTCAGATGCTTTTGCCTACAGGATATTCAAAGTTTATGGTGAATTATTGGTAGAATATATTTTGACGGTTTCATAGCTAGATGGCGTGCTTGTTTTCATTTAGAAATCTTTAAGTGTGTCTTTTGATTTTTTGGCATGAGAGAATTTTCAGAAATTGCTTTTAAACAATGTAATTTAACTCAGGAAAGACCTGGGGAATTCCATAGTCCTTGAAAGACAGAATAAATTGCATATTAGCCAAGGCTGTTTGATAGAAAATTTGCACGTTAGAATTCAAAATGTCTCCTTGGAAAATGTGTTATTGAAAAACTTTGTTCAGAGCTAGTGGTGATGCCATGTGAAACACTCACTTGTGATATATACACATCATTTAAGCTATCTAAATATAGTTGTCACACTTATAAAACTATGTTGGGTTTTTAAATATGTTTTATTACCCATTATGAGTTCATGTATACATATAAATAACAGCAGTGATTTCCATATCAAGTAAATATAAGCTAGTTTAAAGGGTTGGGCCACAAGTTCTAACAAAATTAAATTCAGTCCTGTTAGGCAATTAAATTATAGTGTTGAAATCAGCATACCCCTATCATTATATAAAAAAAGTAAGTGTAAATGGAAATGGTAAAACAATGTCAAGAAATCTCTACTTTTCACAAGACCTGAGTGCCTCCACCTAGTTAATAGTCCCTTAATGCTATCAAAATCTAATGTCTTTTTGCCATTGGAATGTCTCTAAGTGCTGTGTTATTTATCTTAAGGTGTAAATGACATTACTCTGGGGATATTTTGAACATAAAAGTTTTTTATATGAAATCCTGAGGATACATTGAAGTAATATTAATCATTTGATGCAGACTGCTGAGAAAAATTCAAGAACAGTTCAGGAATATTTCTTGAAATGTTTGGGAACTTAAGTTCAAGAATGTTCTTCATTACCATAGTTCAAGAGCAGATCACGAAGAGTTCTTGAATGTTTAATGACCCAAAAGTTCTTGACAGAATGATTTCAAGAACTTTTCTTAAACATAATCAGTTCATGAACTTATGTTTTCAAGAACAGTTCTTTGAAATCATTCTGTCACTGAGGACTCTTGGGCCATTTAACATTCAAGAACTGCTTATGAAGACCTGTTCAAGTACAGTCCAAAAACAGTCCAAGAACAGTTCAAGAACTATTCCCATCTGTTCTTGAAAATACCGGTAAGAACTGTTCATCACGATAGATAAAATAGATAATAGATAACCAAAACACATCATACATTTGGCTTAATGGTTTTAATATACCTTAAAATAGTTATTCATTAATTTATAAAATAAAAAATAAAAAATATAGCTCTCCATGTATCTTTATGTCTAAACATTTATTGTTATGCAAATGAGGTAATTTTCTGTGGTAATTAACATTCTTATATAGATAATTAACAATAAACATGCTTCTTTAAATTGTTAGTTAAATTATGTAGTTAAATTGGTATTAAATTGAGAATTACACTGCTTTGTTACAACTGATCAGTTAAGCATTAATTTCAAATTTTAATTTTTAGTCATTTACATGCAATAGATTTTGGTAAATCATTTCTTTACAACTATTAGTGGAATTTTCAGTTTTTACTATTCATTATTTTACTAATTATTTAACTGTAAGAACACACTAGTTTTAAAATAAATTAGTTTTTCAAGTAACAAAGTAAATTGATTGCTCAGGTAATTAAGTATTTGATAGAATTTTAAACTGGCATTGTTAACATAAAATGTTGTAGATTGTATCTTGTGTTTTATTTCCTCTGATGCATAAAAGTTTTGGCTAGAATGTATCTAGCTAATATCTTAATAAATGAGCTTTTTTATCTTCCATTCTAGATCTTATTGTCATGCCTGAAATTGTTTGGTGCTGTACAGCACAGTGTGCAACATCCCTAATGCATTAGATTCATTCTTCTTCATTATTTTTGCCCTTTATGGCTAAAACTGTTGGTTACGCTGCTTTGAAGTTTATTGTTTTCTCCATGGAGCACTGAAACACACAGGCATGCTTCGAAACACTGTTGCTTCTGAGAATGAGTGTTAAAAATAAAATATCCAACAGGAAAAATTGAATGATTTAATCTGTTATCTTGTTAGAAAATAATGCTTGGAAATGTTTCCGAATAGTAATTGCCATGTTGAGAGACAAAATGAGCGTCTTGGTGGCCTGGATCAATAGGAAACTTGGTCAGAAGTTGTAATGGAAGAAAAGATGGTGAATTGCACAAACGGTGGAGAAACCCTATTGCCGTGAACACCATTGCCATTGATTTAGGCTACAGGATTAAAGACAGGACTTTGATTGTCTAGTATTGGACGTTATTGGCTTTTCATGATATGGAAGTTGTGTTTATTGCATTAGATGCGATATGAATCATATTTGCGGAAATCTGATGAATTGGACCTGAGGATGGTTGTATTTCTGATGATAAATGATGTTGAATGTCTGTAAAATCCACAAAAAAGGTTGTTGATCTCTTTTCATATGCTAACTTTCGTTGATGCAATTTTAAAAGGCAGCCATTTTATATCAGGCCCCTCTATCTCGGTGGAGACTGAAGGAGGATTTCTGAAGTTCAAATGTTCTTTTTATTGGTTTAATGAATAGGATTAATGAAGTGACCCAGACCTTCCATTTTAGGGAAATAAATTGTAGTTTGTTGTACTAAGAAGGGCAAAATGTTCCTAAGGGAGGTAATTCTCTTGGATCAACTTCAAAAATATTGCCAGTTAGTCATGGACAGTGTCATTCATTGGTTAGGTCAATGGCTTTTATACTTGACAACAGTTATTTTGACTAAAATCAGAGAGACAGAAAAAATAATGGAGAAACAAGAAGATAATTTTATACAAATTTCCAGTGCTGCTTCCTTGTCTTTTGGTCTAAAAGATGTAACCCCAAATATGTAACTGTTTTTAATGGCTCTATTTAAACATAGTATGCAAATCATCTTCAAACATATTTTTCCATTGCCTTAGGAGTAATAGCATTTGAAATTCTTCATGACCCAGACATAAAAAAGAGCCATCGCTGGGAGTGTTGTACAAGATTGGATGTTTTCCTTAATATCACATATAATGGTTACAAATGATAGGCATAAATTTGTGCGATTGCGTTTGAAACTGGCAGAAATTGATATGACATTTTTACCAGTGAAAAAAATCCTCCCTTTCTTGATTGTGTTCGGAAGTGACTAAATAGTTGCTGAAGCCGTTCTGCTTGTCGTAGATAAGAAAGCCGCAGTTGATAAGTCAATATAGGGTTGTACAAAAGACATTTAATTACATTAAGTGATATAACTGTGAGACTAATGACCCGATAGTCTGTTTGGCAGAATCCATTTAGAGATAAGAAAATGTTTGCAAATAACTTCTTGCATGCCTTAAAGTATATTTAGAAGCAACAGAACAAATGAGTGTGTGGCTGATTAAGTAAGAGTCTTAAGTGTTGAATGATAGCTGCTTATCTGTGAAAGTTTTCTCTGTGTGATGCAGTGGTGATGGAATTTTGCAGCAGACGTCAATCTGTTCTTGGCAAGGACAAGTATTCTGTTAATTCTAACATGAATTGGAGGTGCTGCAATTAGATAAATGTTATGTCCTGACTGTCTAATGAAGGCCAACCTTAAACACCTCTTATAATCAGTGGACAGGCCAAACTCAATGATGGAAGAATACATTACAAAAGTTTGGATGGTAACATCATTTAAATGAATGTCACTTACCAAATTAAATTTAGACATAGAATAACCGAAAAGGCCAGTGGATTAACAAAGTAGGCTAGTGAATAACAAGAGTAGGCTAGTGGAATATCAGAATAGGCTAGTGGAATAACAGAGTAGGCTAGTTGAATAACAGAGTAGGCTAGTTGAATAACAGAGTAGGCTAGTGGAATAACAGAGGCTAGTGGAATAACAAAGTAGGTTAGTTGAATAACTGAGTAGGCTAGTGAAAAAACAGAGTAGGCTAGTGGAATAACAGAGATGGCTAGTGGAATAACAGAATAGGCTAGTGGAATAACGGAGTAGGTTAGTGGAATAACAGAATAGGCTAGTGGAATAACAGAGTAGGCTAGTGGCATAACAGAGTAGGCAAGTGGAATTACAGAATACGCTAGTGGAATAACAGAATAGGCTAGTGGAATAACAAAGTAGGCTAATGAATAATAGAGTAGGCTAGTGGAATAACAGAGTAGGCTAGTTGATTAACAGAGTAGGCTAATGAATAATAGAGTAAGCTAGTGGAATAACAGATTAGGCTAGTGGAATAACAGAATAGGCTATTGGAATAACAGAGTAGGCTAGTGGAATAACAGAGTAGACTAGTTGAATAATAGAATAGGCTAGTGGAATAACAAAGTAGGTTAGTTGAATAACAGAGTAGGCTAGTGGAATAACAGAGTAGGCTAGTGGAATAACAGAATAGGCTAGTGGAATAACAGAGTTGGCTTGTGGAATAACAGAGTAGGCCAGTGGAATAACAGAATAGGCTAGTGGAATAACAGAATAGGCTTGTGGAATAACAGAGTAGGCTAGTGGAATAATAGAGTAGGCTAGTGGAATAACAGAGAAGTCTATGTGAATAACAAAGTAGGCTAGTTGATTAATAGAGCAGGCTAGTTGATAAACAAAGAAGGCTAGTTGAAAATAGGTAATGGAACTTGTAATCACATATTGGATAACTATGACAGCTATAGGTACTTAGAATAATGACAGTTTCTCATAGATATGGAAAGTTGACAGTTGCTCTCTCATACATGTAAATTACTAATGGGGACAGATTTTTGACGGGTTTTTGACAGGTTTTTAGTATTAAAAGACGGCAAATTGTTCAGTAATTTACTTCTGCCTTTAACCTTATGACTTCCAAACTTCCAAATTTCGCGACTGCCCAATTATCTATTATTACTGCGCTACTTATCCTTAAACTCAACGAGGATTGATTTGAATTCGGCTGACTAGGAATGTGTTCACTTGTGACCCAGTACCAGTCTAGTTGACAGTACCATACTTCATTTCTCATAGATTGGGCTGAGCAAAATGGATGTTTCACTTGGAAGCTGGTTTTGTCATTTCTAGCTGTAAAATGGGGGGGAAACTGTGTGCACCGACTCATCATTGCACAAACAGTGGTGTCCGGGGAATTCATGATTAAATATTTCTGTGTAGAACCATTATTTGTTCTGTTGTCAGTGTGGGATATTACATGAAAATCTTCTTTCAGTCTAAAAAAGCGATAGAGAAAGCTGCATCTCGTAATGGGATATCTCGTCAAATTGCACAAGTGGCACTACAGCCCATCGTGGAATTGATAGGGAATGTGTCAAAAATGCTATAAATAAAATGAAAATAATATTATCTCTAAGGGCAGTCGATTTAATAGGGCCGAAATAAGTAGTTTTAAATTAATTATGATGGGTCATGAGCCCACGTCTGAAGCAAGGCGAAATTGCCTGAGGCTTGTCATTAGCAGTTGATTAAAATCGGTGGATTTGTTTGACTGATGGTCTTCTACAGGTCTGTTTGTTAAGCTCCAGATAGGATGTGTATCACAGAAATTTATTAAGTCTGTTTTCCATGTTTTTCAACCAAACTTTATCTTGTGGGTACTCGTAAGAACTGCCTCCGCAGAGCACTTCTTATAAGTACCCACAAGATAAAGTTTGGTGGAGAAACATGGAAAACAGTAACTAAATTTCACAAAGTACTTACCTTATCTTGATCCCTTGGTTAGTGTATCCATTATTCATAAATCTTCTCTAGCCAGTTCTGGTTGGTTGCATGAAAACAGAAAGACAAACTTGTTTGTTTTATTTATGGTATTTCTTTTTATGTTGCAAATAAGGAAAACAAAAAGTACACATAATAAGTAGGAAAGTGCACTTAATAGATAAGAAAGTACACCGAATGATTAGGAAATTTCACTTAATAAGTAGAAAAATACACTAAACAAGTAGAAAAGTACACTTAATGAATAGAAAGTTACACTTAATAAGTA
>JAULCC010091069.1:0-11118 GCA_032358795.1 Nuttallia obscurata
ACAAAAAAGTAAATCTACCTGAATCTACCTGACAAAAAGATAAATCTACCTGAAATCAATGACAAATCTACCTGACACCAATTGAAAAACCCCGCAAAAAGATCACATGTATGATTTACTAAAGTAGTAGTATGTTTTTTTAATTAAACCTTTCTACTTATTAAGCAATTATCAATATAAATATTATAAGCCATTGATCCTAATGTAAAATAGATCTGAAATGACACAAGGAATTCAAATCTAAAAACTTCAACAAAACAATAATTTATTGACACCTGTCAAATGCCACCAGCAAGTCTTGTACTACACAAGGTGCCATAATTAACAGTCTTGTAATTCATGACCATCAATTAATCTCCCAGCAGGAGGGGAGACAATCAGCTGCATTGTGGGAAAAAATGTCAAGAATTCAGGGAAAAGATTTATAAGAATTTAATGTGAAAGCCAGAATACCTGAACATCGATTTGATGAGGCATGAATGAAAATCCATGTTACAATCTATAATCTTGCTGTTCAAACTAGTTGCAGTGTGGTTTGGCTTTTTTTTTTCTGAATTCACTTTTTATTATCTGATAGCAGTTCTCAAAATATTTCAAAATACAGAGATCTGTTTAAAACTATTACGCTAACACAGAGTAAACATTTTTTTTTAAATTTCTTTACATTTATAAATTAGCCTGGCTGCTTATTGAAATTTAAAAAGTTGGTTATATTATTCTTCTAATGATACTAGATAATTTTTTTCCTGTGGTTTTAAGACTCAGACAAAAATGGAAGTTCTGTGGAGATGAAAATACATGGAATATCACACAAAAGCCAGCAAAAAGAAACTGCTGTTAAGTAGGGTAATTAATTTGTTAAAAATTGCAAGACTTCACCATAATTTATTAATTTCTCACAAAATACCCCCATTCCCCCAGTGGGCTTCTGACGGCAGATCAGATTACCTATCATGTTTCCCTGTGGGTAAAATTGTTTATCCACATAGCCCCTAATGATGGCCAAGTTATCAGCAGAATTATCAGAGTGTTCCTCTGATGCATTCCCCACTGACCCTCGTTCCAGGTGAAAATGGACAATTTATAGAGACAAGGTAGGTGATGATGGCCATTTTATGAGCAGAACCAGAGAGAAAGATAACTATCAAACTAACAAATACTGGAGGTGATGAAAAGTGGCAAACAAAATGAAATTAGCACAACCTGTGATCTGATCTTTAGATATATGTTGGATCTTAAGTTATACTAGCTGAGACCATACACAAAATGAGCAAGTAATTGTCTCCAGAGAGTTGTCAGACACAAGGATTATTTATGTGCTGTAAAAATAAATCTGAACTTTTCTTTTCACAGGAGATACCAGCATATAATTCCTTTTTAAAAGCAACAGATCATTACTTATTTCACTGAGTATATATACGGCCAACCCAGTAAAATATCACTTGGTATAGTAAAAGTAATTCTTGCAAGAATAACAAAATATCACTTGGTATAGTCAAAGTAATTCTTGCAAGAATAACAACTTGAGCTTGTGAAAATATCTTCTTTATGTTTTATTAACCTTCAAGTCTGAAAGGCACGATCATGATAGAATATGCAAACAGTTTAGATCAAGATCTGATGCCGAGTACCTTGGTGTCTAATCTGAGTCCAAGCTGTTTGACACTCAGCCAATTGTTTCTTCAAATGTTGGGAGAATGCAATGAATTTTAAAATCCAGGCAGAAAACTGTTTCAGCAGATGACAATTTTTTCAGCAGGCTAAGTGTTAAGCTATTTATATTGGACAGTATAGTATGTAAACAAACATGTTACCAGGTAACCAGACAACAAAAAAGTGACTTTACCTTTTAAAATAAATCTTTTTTTACTGTAACAAAACAATTTCATTTCAATTTGTTCAGCTCATGTTATCTATAAAAGCAATGCAGCCAGATCCTACAAAATGGTTTTTTACACACCGTATATATCTTTACAGAGACGTTTCCAGTAGTATATTTACTTTTCTAATATATAACGATTGCTGTTTGTCTTTTACTTTGCCAGATATGTTCTAAGAATTTCCTCCGAAGAACCTACAATGTATACTGTTGTAAGTTGAAACAAAAGTGTGATTCTGAGAAGTATATAAAACCAAAAAGCAACTATTTTAGGTAAAAATATGGACAAGTGCAAGATTCCTGTATATTTTTCTTTGTTACATAATAAGATAGGCTTGTGTTGCACTTAAGCTCTTTAACAATGTCTGATGTCAAAGTTGAATCCATATTTGGACAATTCAACTGCTTATGGTCTGGACCATAATGGTCGGCGGATATTGGATGCAATTCAGTCTTCATATAATATTTACTGCAAATGAGTTGGCTTACAAGACGTGTGGGATGGTAAAACTTATAATCAATTAATAACAAGTTCTAAGTTACCACAGTAGACACAACAAGGGAAATATTAAAACGTTTGAAGACTAAGCACATCCATATTTGGGAAATGAGATGTAAAAAATAGATCCCTAGAAACCAAGACTGCACAACAGAGAAGACGTAATTATACTTGGAATTAATTTACTCCTGGATATTGCCGATTAATATTACCCCTAGACTTACGAGTTAGTTCTACTTAAAAAAGATATTGTATAGCTTATATAAGGTATTTCTACTGACTGATATAAGAAACTCCGAGGCCATCAGATCATAGGAACACATAAAGGGGGTATTTGAGTCACCCTTATACATAGCCAGATCATGATAGAATATGCAAACATCTAGAGTCCAGATCAGAAGCCGTGTAACTTGTCTTCTAATCCGAATCTAAGCTGTTTGACACTCGGCAAATTGTTTCTCCAAATATTGAGCAAATCTGATGAAATGTAAAATGACAGTTTTAGCAGATAACAGTTTTTCAGCAGACTAAGGCAAAAAGAGCAAATACTCAATTGTTTAAGAAGGAAAGATTAAAAACACTCAAAACAAAACTGATGATAACCAAATCAATTTTAAAATTTAATTTTCAACAAGTACTGATGTAAAAATCTTCTGGACACATTAAACAGTAAAATATGCAAATGTGAGGATTTTAGTACTATAATGAGCTATTACTCTTATTAATCAAATATATTAATGAAAATCCTTACATAAACAACTATTTATGGAACAAAATTAATCACTAAGATATTCAATGAAATACTAGGTCCCTCACCACTGTGGGTTCGAATCCCGGTCTGGGTACTTCAGATTTTTCATGTGAGGAAGCCTTCCAGCTGTCTTGCGGTAGGTCGGTGATTCTACCTGGGTGCACTCTGTGCCTGAAATAGTGTACAGAGGTCCCCCCCGGGGTCTTCCTCTACCTGTAATGAGCTGGGCGTCGTCGCGATATGACTGAAATACTATTAAAGCGACGTTAAATTCCAAAACAAACAAACAAAGTTATTTTTAACAGTACTCAATAAAATAAGGAAGTCTGGAGTATATATATTGCTCAATTCAGTCACAAAAGTAATTATCTAATATCTCTTCCTGAGCTTTGTTAACCTAGCCTAACCTGGCCTGACACTCTAGTAAATCATATTCACAATTTACATCCCTAAGTAAACCAACCTCAACATCAAACTCATCATCTCTTATCACCTCCCTTTAACTGATCTCCCTTAAACAGTTACCCCTTTCTCAAAGGTTGAAGGCACAGGCAGAGTTACAGTGAAGTCCATTATCTAACACATTTAACAGGTAATTACTTTCACAAAGGTAAGCACACCATCTTGTGTCATAAATTATTTATCCTTCACTAATTTCCTTCATTGGTGTAATAAATGATTTAACACACACACTTTGTACCACACAGCCCCAGGATCAATTATCTCCCTTGGAACCCTGCCAGTTCAGGCCTCAGTGGGATGTTGTATGATCTATATGGTCAATAATAATAAAACCATATTTAGACGGCTAGACACCTAAATATATCTATGAAAACTGTGAAAACATTTTTGTCCAACACCTTCCAACACACTTATATCAGTGTTCCTAGTCTGAGGGATCAAAACAGCCCTAGGGACACAAGAAATATGGTTGTTGTATAGTTATTGTTGCCATGGTAATAATTTTATAATGTTATTGTTAAAGGAGGGCAGTCAGTTAAATGAGAGCTCTAAAGCTAATAAAATGTTGTTTAAGTTTTTATCCAGACATATTCAAAACAAATACAGAGACACTAGGCTCTGGAGCCTGCAGAGGAAAGGATAAGAGAGATATTTGAGTTGAGGTTTTAGTACTTGATCAATAGTAAAGTACAAAATTTCAAAATGAGTTACAAAACTCAAATAAAATTGCTTGATCCAAACCACCAAACCAGACTCCCTCATATAGAAACCTGCGTTAAAGGGAGGGGGGGGGGGGGTGTTTACTGCAACTCTACTCCCAAATGCAATTGACTGCTGTTTGGGCTTACAAGAGAGACAAGGTTCAAACACATCAACATCAAATAAAACAGATGATACCAAAATTTATTTGAAACATTTGAATATCCACAAGTAAGTAAAGTGTATAAAAATAAACTTGAAAACATACTGTAAAATAGTCTATGTTTTCATAAGGAAATATACCATATATATAAACTATAAATCATTGATACCAGTTTAGGAAATAAACATCAAAGGATAAAACTATAACAAAAAACTAATTTACCTTTCATACATAAATTTCAAGTTTGAACTTTAAGTTCCTTAGAAACATCCGATACCAATTTCACACAAGAATGCAACTAAACGTCGTAAAAAATTCTAACATATTTCTCATAAAAAATGTGTTTCAATAAATCCTCCAATTACAAACCGTCAGGACAGAAAAGTGAAACCATGCTAAATAGCCATCACCATCACTATGGCAACAAAAACAAACTATCCTAAACAACTAATCTACAACAAGCTTTAGATAATAATCAAATAAAAAAACTAACAACCAAACTGGAAAATGAGAAAAAATCTCTTGATCCAACATATAAGGTAATGTCCATTAGAGCTAACAACAAAGGAATAGACAGAAATACAAACCCGTAGAAATAACTCAATTAGTTTTCAATTGGATTTCTCATGAATTCCTACTGCTTCCTCCTCCTGGACAGTCTCAGACCCTCCCAGAGCTTATTGGAAAAAACATCTTTTCTGGCAAGACACGGAATAATTGAAAACTATTCATAAGTTAATAAAATATTAACCAGAATCAGGTTTCCACAAATTATATATATATCTATAATAGAGAGAGGGTATTAGCCAGTTGCTCCAGGAGCCAATTCCAGGATATCGTCTGCGACTGTATTGATATAACAATATTGTTCTATTCAATATTATTGCTACTATGTTACAACGAGGTCTGGCTGGGATGTTTCAGAAGCTGCTCACAGCCAATGCCCTTTAACCATTGTGGTCAATGAAATATTAATACACAGTTTAAGAAAATTACACATTAAAGGTGCATGTTCACTAAAGGGTATTGCATGTAAATATGGTAATGAAGACTACTTTGTACAGACTGCATGCAAATTTAACAGTCATTTTCACTATCTTTTGAGGTAAAATGTTCTTTAAACTTTACTGGATCAACATGTAGGAGTCAGTTTAATTTTTGTAATGTTGTATACTTGAGATATGGTTTGAATTACCTACCCTTAGTAACACCAAGAGTAAGATCCCTTGTGTTTAAGAAATTTGTATATGTTAAGTCAATTTTAAGTTAGATCAGCTCTGAATTTATGTTAGAAATACTACTACTTACTTTTTAAGCAAGAAATAAGCCAGTATGCTACTTTAAAGTTTGAAAAAAGCATTACGTTAAAATTCTGGACTACCAGTATTTCAATAAAGCTCTTTGAAACTTTTTTTTTACATTTTCAAAAGAAACAATTCCTTGTTTCATAGCACACTAAGCTACCCGCAAAGAAATTTTAACATACAGAATCCATATACAATTAAACTACAAGTGTTATCAAAGAGATTTAAGCTGCCAGCCTAGGATTTTTACATCAAAGGACTCTGACCCAGCCATTTTGTACCTGGGTGGTAACATCTAGTTCTTACACCCCAGGAGTCCTGAGCTCTGCTAATGATGTCAGTGGTTAGACCAATTAATTTCTTAACATCTCATACATTTCTTCTAATTCAATCACTAGACTTCCTACTGTACACTTGTTATTTAAGTAAAGCTATTACATAAATCACTAATTATTTTACCTTCCCCTTTCTCAAGACTTAATTCATACACAGAAATATATCTTTACAATTATGTTTCCTTCCTGAAACATCTACAATTATCCAGCAAATATTTCAAAACATTCCCCTGCTACATCATTACTTCAATATTATCTAACAGACAATTTAACCTGTTCATGCAGTGCTGAATTATCATCTGCTGGCCAAGTTATTGTCTGCCAAAATTCTAAAATTTGCCTTTACTGTGTAATTTTTCAAAAATCATTTCTCTGAGTAGAAATGGTCTGGATCTCAGATCAGACACTGTGTTTTGCTGCTTTTGCAGCACCTGATCTAGATCCAAACTGTTTGCAAAGATAATCAGACTGTGGTCCAGCACTTAAAGCGTTATTATGTCTTCCAAAAGCTGTTCATGAGAATGATTATTAGCCATCAGCATAGTTTAAAAGATAACAAATGATTCATGGTATAAACTGACTTAATTTATTTCCCATCACCTGCCATGAAGCAATCAAAGGGTATCTAATACAAAGTTCTGTCATAATTAACACCATTTGTCCTCCGTCTTTGTTCCCCCTCCAACTATCATCGCCACAGCCATTACTTTCAGAACTGATCATCTAACAAAAATTGCCAACTCTTTGGGGCTTTGGATATCTTCATTAATTGTTAACATATTGGGATAGAACTTACAGATCAAAGACCCCTGGGCTTCCTACACCAGAAAACTTCACAGATCTACTACAAAACTAAACCTATTCTTTACAACTGACATAAAACATGGCACTTATGACAACTGCCATAATTAACTCATAAAACTGCATTCCAATTGTAAGAATTTAAGTCAATTCATTCAATAAAATCCTTTGCTCAGACTTTATGCTCATACATGGGCTTTTTGTAATTTATATGTTTTTATGGTTAAACAGGTGATTATCTTAAAACAGGACTGGTATGATAAAATTTCTGGATTTTGATTGGTCAAAGATGTCAAAAAAATTGAAAGTAGACCAATGTCTACTGCTTATTATCTATAACTTACCACATGGGTGGCCTCTTGGTCTAGTGGTAACATGCTGGACAGTGTCAATCCAGCCATCTCCGCAAGACACCAATATATACACTGAACTTGCAAGAATGAACAGTCATGGGTGTACATATGCTACACTAGCTTATCTGGTGCAAGCTATTTATGCCTGACCGGGGTCTTTATAAATCATTCGAATAATCAGTCAATCAATCAACTTACCAGCTGTAAGGTAGGTCCCTCAACAAGTAGGTATGGTTGTATGTACAGTGAGTGCTATGCCCACCTTGTTTCTATTCTTTGTTGATTTTATTGTGTTCCTGAAAGTTTCCTGGAAATATACAAGAATCAAAGAGTTACCTATAAAGTACAATGGAACATATAAATAGTAAAGTAAAAAAAAGATTCATTAAAATGCTACAATTGTTTTCGTAAGGTAATATTTTTTTTGTCTCTTCATAATCACATAATTTTATCATTAAAGGGCAGTAACTTGGCAAAGATATGTGCAGGTGTGCATCCTACTGATTAAGTGTGTAATGGTTTGTTGAAAATCTGCCAAACACTGAGGGAAATAAGCCCAGAAAATAATAGGTATAGTACTAATTAAAAGAGAAACACACAAATACACAGATGGACTGATGTACAGACAGACAGAAAACTGCCACAGTGAAAATGTCTTTTATATAACAATATCTTTGTAACAATCATTAATACACTATAAGTTTGGTCAGATATTAGCTGCCCTAAAAAACACCAACCTCAATAGTTGAGGGTCTGAGTTCCTTTGAGGCAATAATTTGGTTGTACGAAAGCCTGCAAATGGCTCCATTAGGACAGTTAGATCCAATTAACTCATGAAACATAAAAATCTCAATGGGTTTGTTACTGGCATTCATATTTTCCTATTGTCTATACATTTTCTATCAGTACATTTTGCAAATTGGACAGTATTGATTAGTAATAAGACAGTTGAAATGTATCTTTTTTCAAACGTCCAACAGATTGTAAGAAACTAAAAAAATTTGAACCATGCTAAATGGCAATATCATTTTAACCCATGACCTGCACAGATGTGCAGGCTGCACTAAATCTACACTGGTTGCACATGACAATAGTCATAGCCATGGAGTAAAGGGTTAACACATGTTGTAACAGTCAAGCTCTTTTCAAGCTTGCAGTTTTCATATGTTTTTCCAGTTGTTGTTTTTTACATTTAACTACCATTTAGTTGAATAGTTGACTTTCCTTAATTCTTTTCCATGATTTCATTTGAAAATTACACTTTCACAATATTAGCATCATTGTATGGCAACCAAAGGATCAATAAATTGCTTTTTGTTGACTCAAATTATACAGTTAACGTGACATTAAGAGCACATTATCCAATCAAATTACAGTGTTTCCAGTAAAATCATAGCCTATTATATCAATGAGGGTACATTTTGCAGTAATTTAAAAAAGTATGATCCTTGTAAAAACAGCTATTTAAAAAGTGTTCATGATTTTTTTGTCTAAATGTTCACCATACTTCCAAAATATCAATACTATGTCTGTCATGACCACTTTTGAAGACCACTGTTTGGATCCTGATCAAAAGGTTTGTATCCTGATCAAAGGGTTTAGATCCTGATCAAAGGGTTTAGATCCTGATCAAAGGGTTTGTATTCTGATCGATCAGGCCCTATGTTATCAGGGACCCAAACTGTTTGAAACTTGGCTTCTATTTCTATAAAAATCTGGATGCATGCAAAGTATTTTGTAATTTTGCAGCCAACATTTTAGGAGATCATAACAGAGTTTCAGTGATGAAAGAGTTATGGTATCATAATACTGGAATTTGGAGAAGTTAAAAAATAACAACAAAAAAAGCTAATTCCTGTAAATAGATTGTAATTGCTGTTCTTCCATTTTTCCTAGCACTAAAACTCAGCAAAACTCAGCAGTCACTTTGTAATAAAATTGAATTTTATATGACAAGCCTTAATAACATAAAGAGCTAAAAAATCAACCCAAGATATAACACACATTAAATCCGTTTAGCAGCTGCCATATGCATTTAGCATGAGAATTATCTCAGAGCCTCAGAGTTAATCCTTTATTCCACAAATATTTTCCAATTCTATTAAACGACTCCCATGAGCTGATAAACTCAGACACATAACACTCAATGCCAGTTTACAGACATTCACCAAATTCTACATATTTAATAAAATTTCCTAAAGCACATTTCTACACTGCACCCGGAACACAAACCTGCAGAGTACAATTAAGGGTTTAAGCCCTGAATATCACTGACAACTGACAGAAGTACCCCTTCTCTGCCCATAACATTCCGAACCAGACTGCCACTGTATCTTAATGAAGCCTACGGGACCCTAACATCAACCTGCCTAATGCCCAATTTATTGCCCTGTTACAACTATTACATAACCTTGCTGTTTTTGTTCTGGGTCATGTAAATAATGGAGCAGATCCTTATCTGTACGGGGATCAATCGACCAATCAACCGTTAACCGCCTAATTTTCTGAGCCATTGTGCAGCTGCTGTGATCTTCCATTAACAGTTGGAAAATCTCTGTCTTTACTGATGCACAAATGATTGAGGGCAATTCAACTTACAATAGGTGAATATATATATATAAATGTATCCATCTATTCATGTCTTTTTAAGGATACTACCATCAACATTCAAATAGCTCCAAATGCAGCCATAATGATCATAAAAATGCTTGCGGTTATATGTCCAATGTCCCCTCAATTCCTTTTTTCAATACAAGTTTGCTCATATGTGACTATATATATATGCAGCTTAAAGAAATTCTATGGGATGAATGATTGCAACATTAATATTCATAAAACAAGCAGAATAATGAACACTATCAAAAAGATTTCAGTACAAAAGACTATTAGATTAATCCTTTCTACCATTTTCATTTTTCGATGAAACATTAAAAGCTGGATGTGCAACAGGTACATTATCTCTCCAGTAATTGCATTGGGTGGATATCGAGTTATCATCAATTAATTTGTGGTCACAAATTAATTTTGTAATAATGTCCAAGTTTTCATTTCCTGTAATTAGATAAGCAGTCTGTAAACATGAAAGACTCGACTAATTGGATGTTTATACACTGATACAATGTTGCTTAATCTAATTTCTTTGTACCAGACTCAGTCAATGCATTATGGCAATTACAACAAGGTATCCATGCGATTATAAAATTTCTAATATCCTGATATTACAAAATGATTTTCCTTAATTGGCTGAGTAATATTTTAAGTTCAGGAACAGTAATTCTGTAATTACTTCAGTCATATCACAAAGTCCAGCTCATTAAAGGTGGAGGAAGACCCTGAGGAACCCCTGTACACTATTTCAGGCACAGACTACACTGGGTAGAACCACCAACCTACCGCAAGCCAGCTGGAAGACTAATTGTGTTTTAACAAATTTATTCTTAGTTTTATTTGACAGTTTAAATTGTATGGGAAAAAGCTGAAGGAGGCTTAAGGCTAGAGTAGATACCCATACCATTATAGAGACAGTTAAAACAATTTTTTTTCCTCCCTGTTTTCTCTGCCTGCTTTTGCCGTCCAATTATCCATGGCCTATTTTTTTGTTTAATTCACCCACAATCACCTCCGCTGACTTGCCACTACATTTTCTTTCTTGAGCCAGACCATTGTACCTGTACTGGACTGCAAGTCTTTGACCCCTTCTTCACTTCATTTTCACCTAATCCATGTTGTTCTTTGCTCAATGCTCATTGTCTAGGCTCTTTCGGGCTCATTGTGACAAGTGTTGTCACAAGTCATTGTGGGCTATTGGGCTACTCACATCACAGACAGTTTTTTTCTTAGCCTCCATATGGGTTGGAGATACTGAAAAGCAT
>JAULCC010091180.1:0-14319 GCA_032358795.1 Nuttallia obscurata
CTTCCTCCACCTGTAATGAGCTGGACGTCGCGATATGACTGAAATACTGTTAAAGCGACGTTAAATTCGGAATAAAACAAATCAAACAAAAACAAACATTCCTCAAAAGAGCAGCTGCGCGCCAGGACAGGTCAGATTCTGACATCACTGTCTTGGCCAATGAACTTTCTAAAGACAGTCTCCTTATCATTCTCAAAACCAGTTGCTCGTCTTTCAGGTCTCTCTCAGGAGTATATTTGTATAAAGGGCCCATTATCGCATTGAGACAGGCTGTTAGCGCACATGCAAGCTCTTTGATGATCTTAATGAAACAGCTGGAAGAAAGCTGCTCCTTAAAGAGTCTCAGGGGGCCTTTCTCCTGACCTTCATTTGTTGTTGACACAAAGTACTGGTTCTACCCAGGAAACGGACTCGAAAGTGCTTCAACAAGCCATAGGCTTTCAACATAATCGAGCTAAAATAAATAAGTTTAAACTAAACTAAAGAGTCTCAAAGATTTTAATCTACCATGGTAGCTCTCTACCACTTGGCGACTTTCGATACGTTGCCTGTCTTGATTTACACATTTAGCTGAGAGCTGAGATTCCCCATTCGGCAAAAATGAGGGCATTTTTGGATCATAGTCTGAAGATGTCGGTAATGTTTGTACATCCCGGAAACAAATATCGACAATGAAACTGTCATATGGCTGTAGCAATGATTTTAAATCATCTACAGAAGCCATGGTCTGTTTCTTTATGTTCGGGTCATTGCCGTTACCATAAAATGCCAACTACATAGCCTTCAGGAAGGACCACACTCATGAACATCAAATACTTTCGTTTTTTCTGTCCAGAATACGATGACTTCCGAAGTTGATGATCACCGCTTATCGGAATATTTATACCGAGACGTTTGGGCACAATTTTTACATTCAGGGCAAATAATACCATGTAGAATAATTTCGAAAATTCTATTTTGGTAATCCACACAGAGCACCTAATTGTGGCCATTAAAAATTAGCTTTTAGCTTAGCCCAGGAAAGAAGCAATTCGTCACATGTTAAATCACAATTTGAAAGTTTACCGACACAAAAATCATTAATGTTTCTAAATTCTGAAGATTACCACCTATCCAATGCAATTACAATGCAATCTCGCCTTAAAATGGTTGATGTATGTAAAACATTATGTACCAGGACCTTGAATAGGTATTGACCATGAGCCACATAAAATAATATGTTTAATTTACAGCACTATGTAGGGGAAGGTGAAAAGAACCAAATATTGCTTATTATCATTGAAAAAAGATAGAGGGGGTCCCTCTATGTCAAGAAGAATTAAACTTTGTTCCCGGACTTCAATTTTTACTTAACTTGTCAGTAATGTTATACACATCAGAACATTTCTTTTGAAAAAGTACGATGAGAAGACATTTTCTGTAACATATTTCAATATTTCAAAATACCTGCACATGTTTTCTGAAATATCAAAACTTATTTCATATTTTTCTTTAAATTTTCCATAATTCCAAAATGTGTTTGAATTCTCAATGAATCAAATGAAGCAATGCTACCTCTGTTGTAATAAAAAAATTGCATTCGGAAAATTTATTGCAATTTTCGGGTGCAAATAAGCATACTATATGCCAAATTTTTTACGTAATTAATATTTCATAACATTAAAAATATTGATAACCATGCTTTGAAAATATTATATTCGGTTCTGACACTAGTATAATGTATTACATGCATAGTTTTATTAAGATCTGACTTATGGGCCAAATCAAGACCCCACCTTTTTAAAGTTTTATGTCAACTTTTGTCTGAATGTGTCCTACGTTTTATTTAAAAAGTGAGTAATTGCTGTTGATGATTAACTTTACAGATCAAAACATTCCATTTATTCCAAGATTGCACATATAAAATACATGTACTTCGCTAATGATATGATTCTCAATGTTTCCTAGAGATTAGATGATATTATCCGCCACACATTCCCCCCCCCCAACCCAAAAAAACAAAACAAAAAAAAAAAACAAAAAAACAAAAACAAAACAAAAACAAACAAACAAACAAAAAAAACCCACGAAAACAACAATAAAAATAAAAAAGAACAAAACCAGACTATCTCACTTAATTGACCGTCCTTGGAAGAGTAGTTATGGTTTATGACGTGTAACCTTTAAGCCTCAAACCAATGTAGGTTCACATGCCGGCTTGGGCACTTGTGATTTCTCAAGTGAGAAGGCTTTCTAGTATCTGGCTTGCTGTAGGTCGGTGATTCTACCCGTGCCCGCTCTGTGTCTGATATTGGGTACAGAAATCCACCAGCGTCTTCGCCCATATGTAATGAGCTGAACGTCGCGATATGACTGAAATACTGTTCAATCGGTTTTGCCTTTAGCTCCAAGCTGAAAAATAAGTTAAGTGCAAAATCATTGCAATAATCCTGCATACACTATTTTTAGAAATATTAGTCATCTACATAATCACATTTTCGTTTCCACATAGGCTTCGTTTATCAATGCATCTTGGGCAATCCAATCCACCATGTGTATTTACGCGCATGTAGGAAGGAATAACCAACCCGAAGGTCAGAAAACTACGTCGTAGATTTCTAATCCCGGCGGTGGGATATTCCTTTCCTATATAATTAAACAAATGATAGAATATTTTTCTCCCATTAACAATGTTTTACTTATTTATAAAGTGGCAAAGCACGTAACATGTTAGATAGTTATTTTCCTTCGGCAAACCCCGCCCCCTATCTTCCAAGGGCAGAAATTGGAGAAAAAAGCTTCCTTCAAAAACTTAGCCACGTTTTTTGCACAGATATAAAGTGACACTTTATATACAGTTGATTGTTCGTAAAATAATTATATGTATATTGTTTTTCTTTAACATTAAACATATTACAAATAAGGACACAATAAAATTTGTCGTCTATGTCGTTGTTGGTTCAAATCAAGGCAACTCAAAAACTTTAGAAGTGACTCCCCCTCATAAGCGCTCAAATTGTAGGGTTAGCACTACGACTGATTCGTTGGTGTCAGGATAAAGTTATAGGCCGGGTTCAGTCCCCGAGTTTACCAGTATTATACACTGGACACGTGAAAGAACCAGTGAGTTCTACAAAAATGTATCTGCATCCGAGTCCATTTCTGTTGGACGTCCATTAGCCCTCGGTGCATAAAATGACGTAACATAAAAACTAACAAATACATATTGCGTTTGTTTAACGGGAATTTATATGAGGTAAACATATTGATTGGTTATCTACGTTGTTTGTAGGTAAATAGACTGGGGTGGTATTGTCATAAAGTTT
Organism: Nuttallia obscurata; assembly: GCA_032358795.1. NCBI lineage: Eukaryota > Metazoa > Mollusca > Bivalvia > Cardiida > Psammobiidae > Nuttallia > Nuttallia obscurata. Next base: position 3,306 of record JAULCC010091180.1, read on the forward strand.
TTTTCAGTAAGTTATGCTGAGTTGAAAGTTGACATGTTTTTCTTTTTTCAAATGTATCGGGGGTCGGTGTGGAACAGTGTCATTCATGATGAACTCTACAAGTTTACATGGTGACCGTGTCTCATCACAAAGTTCTTGTCACATGACGACATATCTAGCTTATCGTGGTGAGGGAAGACCTTAACCTGTGGAAAAAAGCTTAAGTGTGCTCCATTTTGTTTATCTTATATGTATGGCACTATCCAATAGTAAGCATTTTACATATTAGTGTGCGCGCAATTTCTTAGTATATTAAGAGGCAAGGTGTAACTAAAATGGCAAGCAGATTTCACGACACCGGTCGTAGATTCTACATATTGTCATTTTTAACTGTTTATAAAAAAGATTAGAAACTAATACACGCACCTAGTATAGTTAAAATCGAAAGTTGCTACATGTATGTCATAACCTATTTGGCTTTTAATAGACTGTATCTTCCTCAGTCATGTAATTTCATGCAGATATCATTTTAACACTTTAATCTGACTTGAATATTGTTATAGTTTCTTTCTGCAGCACACAATGCTCTATACTCAAGACCAAAATAGCTTGTTGAGTTTATATTTTTGTCGGAACAGAGATGAAGTCCAAAAGATCAGTGCTATTTTCGTGTTCTTTATACTTTTTAATATGTCGTATACTTTAACGTTTGTGAGTTCTAATCATATACCTGTTTTGATTCAAAGGGACAATGCATAACAATACAAAGTTTACAATGTTGCAACTATGATAAACAGTACTTTGATGTTGTTGAGAAACATAACTTAAAATTGAACATTCAATAAATGTACCCCTCCACTCTTCCCAAACTGTTCAATAAAGACCATAAAAAACAATTTGAGTCGAAAACAATGATAGTGTATTTATCAGCTTGCTGAAGGTAAAGCCTCTTTAGTTAATAACTCAAAATAGTCGTGTCATACATAATAATAAGGAATCTACTTTTTATTTTATGTCAAATGCCCCCCTTATTAGATAGTTATAATACTGAATGACCTTGACCTTTAATCTAATGACCTCAACAGAAATAGGGGTCATCTACTGACCATCATTAACCTCCCTACCAAATATGAGAACTATAGGTTCAACGGGGGATGAGTTATTGATCGGAAACCATTTGAATAATTGCAGTACTGAATGACCGTGACGTTTGACCTACAGTTCTGAAAAGAGATAGGAACCATCTATTGCTCATCATGAACCTCACTACCATATATGAGGACTGTAGATTTATCAATGTATCAGTTATTGATCGAAAACCATTTGGATAATTACAGTACCGAATTACCTTTGACCTTTGACCGAATTACCTTTGTCCTGTATTTTAGTTATTTACATATGATGCGTTCAAATGAACCAATGTTTCATATAAACAATAAGTTCAATTCTGTTGTATACATCGTCCATACGGTACGGAAACTCCATTTACAGGCACTCAATGGTAGGAATTAGAAGAATGTAACTGGATAAACCTATATCTTATCGATCCCTTTAATGATGAAAACACTGATTTTAGTTTATAAAAGAACATTTACATGACGAATAATGTGTTATATGTGTTTGAATCATAAGTTTCATTTCCAGAATTGCATTTGTATCACCGGTGCTGTGTATGAGTTTTGTTAATACATGTAAATTATCTCTGATATCTCATAAGCAAATATCCAGCACAGGAAAGGAATAAACACACATGTTAACAAACATTGTTCCAAATATTTATTTGACAGATTTAGTTTTAAATGATATCAAAATAATGTGTTATAGAAAACATTCAGATTCTAACAAAACTGATCTTATCGATTGTACATAACATGCTTCATCACAGTGTGACAGTCACTGGCTTCAAAATAATGTTTGTATTCTTTCATGACATATGTAAGGAAAGATGTAATTAATCTTGAAAGATTTAACATTATATTATCATCGTTTTAAACATGGCTTTATGGTATTCAACCAGCTCTAATGGATATCTTTATTCGCATATATCTTAAGACAACTTCCAAAGTCTTAGAAAAACAAGTTTTCGTCATTTCCGAAATAACAGTAAACAAGTAAAATATTTCCAAAACACAATTTAATTTTCTTAATTGCATCAACATATGTTTGACTTATGTGCGTTTCTTTCAATGTGACACGGGTAGAACACGGTGGTGTATGTCAATTCGATGACTCTTCTACTCCAAAGCCGGCACCCAAACCTCCCAACGTCTGCGTTTACACACCACGTATACTGTTTTTTGATAAGTAGATACGTTTTACGACATATGATTAGCGGAAATTGACAAGGTAACGAAGAAAGGATATGTTCATATTCAAACAAAGCTGTTTATTTATACCATGCTGACTTTCAAAACCTTGGTCAAAGAAATAAAATCCTTTTAACACTAAATCCTTTACAGAAAAGAAACCGGTTTTCTTTCGACATAAATATCCCCATCTGATTTCCGCACTTCGAGACATGAAATGCGTATTATTCAATCTTTTCCTAAGATATCCGTTGAAACTCTCCGACCAATTAGTTGGTTTCAAAATGAATTCCATCTTAGCTGAACGTGCAACTCAATTGATGAAATTACTTTTGATGACATAATCACAGACGGTTTTATTGACTCATTTATACTCATATGTTGCCTCATTGAGATAAGAACGTAAGTTGCACAGCCATTGATAAATGGGAAAAAAGATTATAATGTTTAATCATGTTGCATCTAAGGGGAGACCGATAAATCTAGTATATGTTTGTAGTTACTGTTGTAATTACTGCAACCATTGATTTGTTTGAGTTCATCGATAAACACCTTAATAAGAATGCATTGACGATGATCCTACAATGTCAAGTTCTTAAAGATATTCGAAGATATCTATATTTGGATTTTCTATTCCATGCAGCTTCTTGAAAAGGGAAACAAAAAAACGGTTGCTTTTTCATGCATTCAGCGAATGTTTTGAAGGTTTAAATTAAACTGTGATAGACCTGCTAATGAATTTTAACTTCATCTAGATATTACGGAACTCGGAGACTTAGGAGATACAATATACATCAATTAAAGAAAAAAAGTGCGTTAAAACAATGACGTTTGTTGTCGTTTGTTCGTGTATGCTTTAACTAAAGACAGACACTTCGACTTGCAACATACTTGATCGTCCAGGTACAATTTTCATAAACTGTTTTGATTAAAAGTTTTTTTTCTCTATTTGTAACCTTTGCAGATTTATTCATTAGTGGTTATGTTGAACTGAATGAAATAAGGGTTGTTGATTACGTTGTCTATTGGCTATATCTAACGCAGTTTGAAAATGATGTTTTTCCCATTTAGACTATTTTCGATTATCGGTCAATGATGATAGTTTCTGTCACATGCTGTACAATGTACAACCTTTTCGGAAAGACTAAGTGTCAAAACTTTATTTTGATCATTTACCCATCGACATTTTAACTTTACAAAAGGACCATTTAATGATAATCAGTTTCCGCTGCAGTTCCATAAACCTGTCTGTGCTTTTTGTATCAAGGTGAACCTCGTTTAATGTTTGGTTGTATCGGCTTGGGGTGTTTTCGCGGTTTCAGATTTTGTCTCCTCGCTTCGCTTGTACCTATGAACGTCATACCCTCCAAGAGAATCAAATTGTCGTTTATCTTTGTTTATCTGATCATTATCATTAGTATCTTGGTTGATCGAATTTACTTCCGCCCCGTCTAGGGAACCTAGCTGCCTTTTATAACCATCATATATATTGACTCCTCCTAGTGGTGAAATGACTCTCTTAAAACCGTCATGAACGTTAGCACCACCCAACGAGCTTAAATATCTCTTGTATCCGCCGTGCAAATTTACCCCTCCAAGAGTGTCAAAACTTCTCTTGTAGTCATGTATATTTCCGCCTCCTAAGGATGACAAGAACCTTTTGTACCCGCCGTGAAGATTTACCCCACCTAGGGTGTCGAAACCCCTTTTATAATCGTCGTGTATATTGGCACCACCTAAAGAGGAGAGATAACGTTTGTAGGCATATAAGTTTGAGCCACCAAGTGTGTCGAATGCTCGTTTTTTGAAATCGTAAACTTGACCACCACCGAGAGAAGATAGAAATCGTTTGTAACCGCCATGCAAATTTGTTCCGCCTAAAGTATCGAAACTCCTTTTGAAATCATGCAGCTGCATACCTCCCAAAGTATCCAGTCCCCGTTTGTATCCATGAATTTGCATTCCACCAAGAGAGTCGAACTCTCTTTTGTAACCATGTATTTGCATATCTCCAAGCGTATCGAGTGCCCTCTTTGACATTTCGTTTGATGACGCGGCTACCTGGTTTTCATCGCCAGTTACTGCCTTTAACGAATCAATGGTGTCGCCTGTAAGTTCTGAGATAGACAAGAACAAGAATCAATTAAATTTAATTAATTCCAAGATTTAATTTCTGTTTAGTTTATCAACTTTTGTTAAAGAACAATGAATGCAAAGTTTCAAACCTCAGTGTTGAGAAATGTCGAAAAATAAATATTTGTCATGCCAAATAAAAGTTGAATCTACTGGTAGTTGCAGTACATGGCTATCACGTGTAACAGAGATCTTGTTGAATTCAGGTAGATAAATACATGAGCCGAATTTCGTTTAATGAAATGGATTGCAATAAGAATAATTAATATAATTTACCCCAATAGTCTAAAAACAAAAACACGATTTTGATGGGAGGATAACAAATAATCCAGAGCAGAGTCAAATGTAATATGGAACAAATCCTAACGCCACATCTGAGCTTCTAGTCCAATCTGACCATTATCATAATTATATACCAAATGTACTCTGGCAATTGTTGCTTAGGTGATTTAATCGATTACTAAAGTAATTTTGAAAACGGTATTAAACTACTCACATAACCAGAAGACGCGCCGTTAGTTACATGAAGAAACATTGCTTGAAAAGGCGCTATATTTCCAAAGTTGTGCAACATTATAAATATGATAGAAATTTCATAATAAAGGGCACCAACATTGACTTATCTCATTTGATTACACGATGTTAAATTGACAATTTACTCACCGCCAAATGGTTGAAAGTCTTCTTCCCTTGGTCTTCTAAAGTCTGGAATATATCCTCCTAATGTATCCAGTTGTCGCTCCTTTTCATTCTTAAACATAAAACAATTATCAAGTTGAATAATGGTTACATTGAAATATCTCTTGATATTAATTTCTGATCAATATTTATGAGTTCAAAAGATGCTGTAATTAACATACCTGGTAATTTGATATTAGATTTCCGGTTTAACTAATACTACTTTACAATTTAAGTATCGTTTCAAAATGTTGAGCCTAATTAATAAGCCGGATTACATAACCGACTCAGGTATAGCTTATACCAGCTGAGCTGTTTTAACAAGAGCGATTTTACATTCTGTTTTATATTTTTACTATAATTGTAAAACACTGCAGCCATATAACATCATCTAATCACACATAGTCTGAAATAGAGCATGTGGGATTAAAAGCGAAGCCAGCAATATAAGGGTTTTAATAAGCTCATTCTGTTTGCGAGTTATTTTTGCTGCACGGAGAATAACAATTGCACTTGCATGTTTCGTGCATAAAAGAATGTATTTATCCAAATAACAACCAATGAATGCATGTGATCTCATGTTTGCTCAAAATAGAAGGTACGTAGAACTTATCTGAGTTTTAACCCTTACGGCTCCAACTTCAGGCAAATGTGTAACCGAATCTCGCAGTAGGTTAACAAGAGTTGTGTGGATAGGTTCCAACTTTAGTGAAGAGATCAAATACTTAGGACTTTGCAAATTTGCTTTTATTGTTTTACAATATTTGGAAGCAGTTCAGGTACCGCCGATGACAACGTAAACATTTAACCCTTCCCCCACATATGATTTCTAGACCATTATATCATACGCTACATATTTAAATTAAAAAGAAAAATACTTCGGATAATGGAAAAACCTAATCCGAATATAATAAAAAAGTTATTTAAGCAAACAGAGTAAACCTGATAAGGAAGCTCCTACAGGAGCTGCCTGGTCCGGGCCTACTCGTTTGCAATGGTTTATACAGTAAATGCTTCTGTTACGAGCCCTGACATCATACCAACATAAAGCCTTTACTAATATCCTCTTTACCAAACTGTATTTTAAAATTGTAAATTTTAAAGATAAATGAACACCCTCTTTTCTTAAATAACACATTACAAGTATCACCTAATTAATGATAATGATTTTTTGTCGATATTTATGAAACTTAATGTACCAATAATTATATTTGAATAAATTAATGAAATATGCTTTAAAATATATAATTAATAAGTAAGAAACACTTCCTTACTAAAACTATTCACTAAAACCTTAATCTCGGTTAAGTCGAGTAATTTGACAAGTATGTTCATGAGCACACACACTTATTTGAAGCACCCATTTAGAATATTAACTTCTTCTGATATATACAACAGTAGATAAAATGTGTAAAAGTTGCTCTCATATTTAAACATGCTGCATGCAATTTAGAAATCAGAATGCACGCAGAAATGATTATAAGATACATGAATAAGAGCAAGTTTTGAATTCAAGCAGTATACAACAGGTGATCTATAGAACATGCAATAATTATATACAGATGGGTTGCGAACGCAACACCTCCTCTTCAAACACTACAGAGTTATAAGATACATGAATATTCTAATTCCATTTCATGCAAATTTTACCGATTAATTATTTAACTAACTGAAAATCATACACTAAGTGTTGAATGTAAGGTATTTTCTAACAGATTTCTCCGCAGAAAAGAATTAGACATCATACCCGCAAAAAATGATAAAAAAAATCAACTTTATCTGTACAGAAAAAACGCTGGGTCAGTTCTGCAGTGTTTAGTTTGTTATATGATGAAGTATCTCTGTATCTGTATTCAGTTTTTGCGCGAGTCTATTATTTGCATTATATTTGGACAGGTTGGAGGTTTTAAAATAACATATGCTAGCACAAACGATAACTCATTACTAGTATGGTTGTTCACTTCACCGATTAGCACAAGAAAGTCTGAGGTAAAAACGAAATCGAGAAAATGGAATATCAAAAAAGACACAGCTTTTTATGTTACAGTAGCATGGTGCTGTACACAAGACAGCGTTTACTGTTTGAAATACCAGTTCGTTTGGATTCCCTCAAACGCAGGCTTTGGTACACGTAAGTGCATCTCTATAACCTTACGGATATTTGCGTTTGCTCCAGTCAGAGAGGACCTTATTGAACATCATATTTAAAGCAAACTTAACCTCAACACTTGTCTTTGTAATGGGGTTGACCTTTCTAATAACAAGACAAACTTGATAAATATATATCATTTGTTATATGAAGAAATTTTAAGGATAAAAATGCAATAGTTACAACAAAGACTACGAGTAGAATGATCACGTTTTGTGTTAAGACGAAATGCAGTTATATATTTACAAGCAATATTATTTTGGAAATGACACCATTATTTTTAGTGGTTTAACCAAACCGATTAGTATTAAACTTTAAACGAGCTTTCTGCAGATAACTACAAATATGTACTTTGTTAATTTTTGTATGGCTTCTGTTCGTTATCATGGTAAAGCTTACACTGCATGAAATTAAAAGATAAGGAGAAAACGAGCATACCCGGTTTACATCTATATATGTTGCACGCCCACTCCTTAGATCAGTCTTCATGTAATTGTATCAATTGTTAAACGTTTTGAGGCAATAACACCGATTTATAGATCATCTATCGAGAAAGCTAAATCTATTTACATGCACATGTCAGGAATGTTCAATAGCACATATAGCAGAACAACTTGTTAGGCTTTTAATTCCCTGTACATGTCCCATAATATATCATGGTTAAGTCATAAACATTCAAAGCTCATAGCCTTATGTTTTGCCATGCAAACAGTTTAGTAAGATTCAGTTGCATGAAACACAGGCGACACTGAACGAACGAAATACATCATGTGGACGAAGTAAGATGCCATGACTAAGACCTTTGGTTCTGATGTTTCATCTGTTTGTCGTTTGTATATGAGACTTGTTATTGGCGATCCCTCGGATGGTATGACGTTATACCAGGTGTTGGGTGGAATGTATGGTCGGGGTGTTGTGACCATAGACCCAAATAGGTCCTCAAAAACGTAGTTTCGCTTCTGAAATGTAATAGTTTGTGTCTCCTGTTGGTAATGAAATTGAAAAAACAACAACAACAACATATCCACGTGCGTGTCGACAGGCTGTGCTATAGTGCTGCATACAATAGATGCATATCAAATTCAACGTTATTTAGTAAAGATATATCTTGTATATTTTTGGTAGAAAAACAGGGTGATAAACTTGCAATCGCTGTTTATCATTCTCGCCAGAAGAATGGTTTAAAAACTCGTTATAACGCAAAGTGTTTGTTGTAAAGCCTTTCAAAGCACACCAGTCGGAACACCTGTTCAAACTAGATCAATGTGTTGCATGTCGATTAAAATGATGGAAAAAACCAGTAACTGGCTTGTATTTTTATTGTGTTTAATATTGACATTTAACAAACACATTTGTTTCCTTCTTATCTATCACGAGCTTTTCATATAATTAGAGCACCAATTCATCTGATACAATCACGATATTCATTTTTTTTCTTGGCCTGTTACGCGTAAATGGTACATAATTGTCTTTTGGAAAATAAAAATAATGTAACAACATATTGACATCCAATCATTACCGGATGAACATCACAAAAAGGTATTTGTCTTACGATTTATTTTTGCATCCGGAGGTTCGTTATCTAAGTCTAAAACGCTTACGTTGTCGTTACTTTAAAGGGAATGTCTTGTTTATTCTAGTTAATATAGCGTTACGTCACGCATACTTGCTGTTTACATTGGCAAAGGTCGTAACCATGGATACAGTCAATGGTTATACTTCATGTGTATTCTATGTTTTATGTAACTGAGCTTGGATAGATACACATGGAAACTATAATGAAGACTCTACAAGTTATAAAGACATGCGATGTTCGTACAGTATCAATCGTTAAGGTGGTTCTTTTTTAACTTCGTCTAATTCACGACTTTACACTTAACAAAATAATACACACTTTTCTATTCGGAAACTGGCTATCTGTGGTTTTGTCTCAACACAATTCCATTCAATATACATGTAGAAGAACAAAGAAATTTTTCGTTTTTCTTGCGCTGTTGTTTGTGTTTTTTTCTCGTGCATTTTGCATTCATGATCCTGAACGAACAACATGTTTTCGACGGATATCTCTTGCCTAGAATTTTAATACACTCTGTTTAGATGTAAAAACAGCGTAAGTGGTTTTCATCGTTATATGAGCTGTAACATGTTTGTTTGAAAGAAATAATTTTTATTGACTCCCTGCTTGTAAATGTTCAATAATTCACAATTACACCACATTTGTTTGCAGAAAAGATGGTTTGCATCAGACAACGCGTTACTATTTGATAATCACATCACATTAACTTCAAAAGTAGCTCATAGCCAAATCTATGATTTGCAAGTGATTTCAGAACACAGACCTTATTGCAGTACTTGAACTGTTTTTCAAACAGTCCGTTGAAACTTTTAACCATAGCTGTTTTGAAAAACATATCCCATATTATATAAATTATGGTTTAGAATATTTGAAATATTGTTTACTACTCTGAAATTGTTTTACAGTATTAGGATGTTTCTGAACCCGATTAAATATCCTGAACTAATCGCTCCAATGACGCAGTTCTTAAATTCCTTTGTACTATCTTTAATTCAATACAATCATTTCTTCAAATGCGCTTACAAGTAATAAACACATGAAGTTCATCTATAGTCCATTATATATAGTCTATATCCATAGTCTAATGTCTTTCATCAGCTCTGTGATTGAGACGTTTTAATGCATATCTCGTTAAACAATGCAGCAAAAACAAAACAATTATGAAAGCTCAAAGATTATTAAGTAGCCAAGACTTTTACATGTCCTTTTATGTCCTCCCCATAAAGTAAAAGATTCGCTTTATTGGCGTCGTGTAAAAATATTTATTCCAAATCAAGATGATTGATTAAAGTAAACGTATTTGACAGGAACAACCAATATGACAACGTTCCAACTTGAAACAGCGCTTTGAAACAAAATTCTAAATCGTTTTAATGAAATCAACCAATGGTCATATAGATGTGACTAGCCTCGGTATCAAGTGTTCGATTACTTTACTTAAAGGTGAGTTTAGGCCAGAGATGAAATTTAAGTCGGCATTATTCTCAAGAATAACGGCTATGAACGAAGGAGAACAGCTGTTCTCTAGTAGTAGTAGTAGTATTTGAAGGATTAATGTGCCTTCTGAGCCCGGAATACAGCCGCCAGTATTTGAGTGTACGTTAGTTACACCCCTATTCTGTGTCTACGGGCCAGTTGGGTTCAGACGAAGCTGTTCTCTATATTTGAGCCTTTTTCCTAGACAATTGTTCACATGAACGCACGCCAAACGACGATGTGTCTTAGACATGATCAAATTTGTATGTCCCTGGCAAATCGGCGTGCCTTAGACAATAACCCATCGATATGTTGGTAAAGTCGTACTGCGTTCATAATTTCATACCAACATACTCCAAGAGTTAACTGGGCTGATATGGATCTGAAGTCATTGCTAAAATATCAAAAGTGACTTTTGTGTAAATGTCATTTAATTTTAATTGTTTTTTATTTAGAATTTACCGACGCTTTACATGGTTGGCTTATTGACCGGTCGATTGAGTATTGACCGGGTCGGCGGTTAACACGTTATAACGTTATAACATGGACACCTTATAACAAAATGAAACTCATCCTCAATATCTGTTGTATTACAGCATAGACACAAACGCTCATTTCTTGGTATTCTATTTCTCGAATATCTCCCTGTATGTATTTTTAACGAATGTGCCGATATTCTTAATTTTGTTATAAAGTGTCGTAAACAATATGGCACTA
>JAULCC010091513.1:0-14313 GCA_032358795.1 Nuttallia obscurata
AACTGCAAACATTGGTTTTCAGATTTTTCACTTCAGTACATAGCCAAATAGTAATAGAATACCTTCTTGCAGCATTAATTCATTTAAGATACATACATAAAACATATGGATTGCCACAAAGCCATGGAGATAAAATATTTTCGTGAGTTTGAGCATTTACTACTTTGTTATCACTGTAATGAGAAGATACTGTTACTGTAGAAAATATACATGTAATATTCCATGAAAACTGTGATAAGGAACTTATTCTCATTAAACAGCTCATACATATATAAACAGGCCATAATGCATATCAACAAAAATGAGAACAGAAGTCTAAACATCTGAAGATATTCATTTAACTTAACTTAAAAAAAGTATTTCAGAGTTGTTTAAGTATAAAGAAAAGGAATGATATAAATTCCTGTCATTCTGAAATAAAAGCACAACATCCTACATATCAGTGAAATGAATACAACAGTTTATTTAATACAAATATATTGACACTAGACAAGATGGTCGTTTTATCGTCCACAATGAAACATGTTTCTTTTGATATTACTACCTCGTTCTATTGTTTTAAGTTTCAAATTCTTGCATGTAAATTCCCGATGAGATTTAAATGAACAGACATGCTTCCATCAGAAAGTTCTTTTACCAAACTCTGCAAGCAAAAAACAGTCATGCAGAACACAATATTGACTGGACAAGTCAACCTACTCCACTGTGAAGTCCATCTTATCTACTGTACAACAAATAAGCTTAGATCATGCCAATTAAGCACAAACCTTTCCATAATCCTCAGAAAGCAGTTGACCTTCAATTTCTGTCAGCCATGTCTCAATGTCTTCAACATTACGATTAAACTGCTGTTGCTGGCTTGCCTCTTTCAGTTTGTTACCTTTGAGCTCTGTTTGCTTCAGTAAAGCTGCCCAGGACTCCAAGATCTCATCAATTCTCTCCCTGAACAATTTCATAAAACAACTTTTACATATTTATAGTGAGTTCATAGAACATTCTATTTGTTCTGGGGATATGGTTCTGCTTAGACTTCATTAATAGATTGTGTTTTCAGCACCATACTAACTTGTGTTAGATGCAACAATGCATAAGATACAACCGTCTTGTAAAGACCAAATAAAATGACAAGTGTTAAATATATTCTATTTACAAGAATTCAGATGGTACTTGTTTAACTTCAATCAGGATCCATTTTCCTTAAGCTTTACAAAGTGGTTCTAGATATACAGAGAGGGATACTATATAGAAGGTGATGGCGAGTTTTTACCCAAAATTGGTACAAGTAACATTTAGTAGGTTGGCCAGGCTGGCTCTATCAAGATTACATGGAAGAACAAACCAGTGTAAAGCAGGACTTTTGAAAAACTATTCATAAGAAATGTCCTTTTTCAGTTTTACCTAATGGTCTCTGAAGCGTAGTGTTCCTCTGTTAACAGCTGTTCCCCTGATTGCTGAATTGCCTCAATTCTACCTTTGTTGGCTTCAATTTCTGCTTCAAAATTCTGGTGTTTCTGAACCTTGGTCTGAAGATTTGTGGGGTCCTGGGGGAAAAGAGGAAATAACAGCATCATACCTAGCATCTCAAAGTATTTCTGCAAACCAAAATTTAAAACTCGAACTTGTTGTTTGCTTGCTGTCTAACTCAATAGGTAAAAGTGAAAGCAACTTTTAATATTGCAAAAAGTCAATTGAGAGATCTACAAAAAGTAACACAGAAATTTTTTACTTCTTTTTTTCTCTAGCTCCCTCATATTTAGCTCTATGTAGAAGCTTAAGTGTTTCACTCAAACATATAAATCCAGTTTGCCATCTCATGCTTACCAGGTAGTTCTCATCTGATGCCGTCTTCATTTTCTCATTTATCCAGCTCTTTGTTTCATCACAATCCCTCTGGAATGTCTGAAACTTGTAGGATTCCTCCAACAAATGGCGTCTCAGTGACGATGCTTCATACAGACGGTTTCTTCTTGTCAACAACTGAAAGTAAAGTATTCAAAATATGTTATGATCTTATAACATAGCAGTCAAATTATTTCATGTTATTCCTTGAAATCATATATTTATCTACCAATAAGTAACTACTTAAAGACAAAACAAAGTTCATTTTAAATTCACTCCCATAATAATGCACCAGTGCATTCATAAGGAATGGAACAAGTATCAAAACTGGTTCTTGGATTTTTTTCCTGTCTAGTATTGCATAAGCAGACACCTGTTTCAAACTAACAATCAGTAGGAAAGACATATGTATCAGACATAATTTGACATCTTTCTTTGTATTCCAGAGAAAAGTTGACTTCATTAAATCCAGACAGTATCAAAGAGGACCCGAGTACAGCTAATCTCAAACATATGCGCGAGACTGAAGACATGTGTTCTATCATTTTATTGTAAACAGACTACAATTTCTTCTATGATAATCATTGTAGAATATAAATTGGTTGTTGAATTGATTTTATATTTGACCCTTTCTACCAAATGACAGTTTATTCTATGATGATTGGACATTTGATATAAAACTTAAACACTCAGATACACATTTCTTTATACCTGTATTTCAGTTTTTCTGTTTGCAAAGGAGTAAGGGTGCAGTGGTGTATTGTCAATTGTGCAAAGAGGAGGAGACAGCTGTTACATGCCCCAAAAGATTCCTTTAACTCAAAGTTAAGTTAACCCAAAAAACTACTAGTGTAGTTGCCTAGTGGACATGATGTCCATTTCGCATTGAGGAGGATACCAGTCCAGAAAGAGACATTTTTCTTGACCTTCAATAGACATCAAATATTGGTTCTCCTCAAAAAATGACTCAAAATGTAGCTTCTACTTAATATTTATTAAATTACTCAGTTAAACTATAGACTATATGTGTAAGACATTTTATACATGTATGATTGACTGTTATGTGGTTAGTAAAGTATCTCCCATCATTACCTGGTCTCTCCTTGCTGCTACATCATCATGGGCATAATGTTCATTTTCTATCAGTTTTGTTGCAAACTCATCTAGGGCTTTGATTTTTTCCTCCTGGGCAGCCAAAGACTTTTCAAAGTCATCATGTTTCTTGAACAGTGCTTCAACACTATCTAGTGAGTCACCAAGGTCCTCATTAGCCAAGAAAGCCTGAAAATTTTAATGAATGTTACATAACTCACAATACATGAAATCAAAACATTTTTTAATTTCAAGTTAAAGTGAAAGAAGTGTGTTATATTTCACCATTAATATGTTTTCCATCACAATATCTACAAGTATCTCATTGGTTTAACTATAAAATACATCCTAACTGAACATAGGAAATTAAAAGAAACTCACTATGGTTTCTGTTTGTCTTTTATGTTCCCTACTATTCAAGAACTACATATTATCTACAGTATGATTCAGCAGATAGTGGTTTAACCTAGTAACCCCTTTTGCGCAGTGCTTAATGGTTATATGTTCCTTAAAGCCCTGGGTTCCACATTCTGGACAGGTCAAGCCAACAGCATATAAAACCTTAAGGTAGAGCCAGCATAGTGCACATGTAGCGAATACATAAAACTGCTTTAAAGTTAATATCCTGCGGCAATAATACAACACAGTTCTTAAAAGTTTATCAGTTCAACAAGACTATTGAGCATTCTTCAGACACAAACCTCTTGTTTGGTCATCCAGGCGTCGGCCTGTTCTGTGTCCCTGTAAAACAGCTGTAGATCCATACACTGTTCATACATTATCCTCCTCTCTTCCCACAGCTCGTTCAAACTGTTCTTCTCTGTGACCAGGGTTTGCAGCTATAAAAATTAATACATCAGTTTAAGGTCAAATAGTTTCAAATAACTACCATCACCTTTTCTGAACCAACGTAGCAAAAATGTTTTTTTGCATGCTGTGGAAATAACAAAATTTTTATTTGGCAGTTGACAATTTTACCATGAAACAATAATTTTCAAACTGGAAGAAAAAAAATTAACCTAAATTTTCTTTGAAGGAATCAAACTGATTGGAAATCATTGCATACTGGTTTATTTCATAATTCTTCTCATTATTTTTCTTTGCTTACATATCTTACATATTTCAGATAACTGTTAATCAAAAAAAAAAAAACTTTCTTAATACAACATTGACAAATTAAACTGGAAGAACATTAATTTTAATCTTTTTGTTTACTTTTTCAATCTATGGCACACATAAATAAGGAGATTTTATGAGTATCCATACATGAAAATATACAAAACACAGTAATGAGAGCTCCAGTTAACCAATACCCTATTTATGAAAGTCCATTGCCCTGTTCTCAACCCATATCCCTTGTTCACAAAGGCTTTGTTAACAAATCCTCTTGTTCTACTCCCAAAGACCCTTGTTCACAAAGTCCCATGTTTACCAAGGCATACTTTCACAAAAACAATATAATATTGTTCATAATGGCCTCTGTCTACTTACCTTTTCCTTGACCTCTTCAGCAGCATAATGGTCCGACTCTACCAACTTGGCTCCAGACTCCAGGGCAGACTTAAAACTATCCTCTCTGGCATCTATCTCACCCTGTAATAAAACATACTTACATTATACTCTATGCCTGAATTTAAAGATTTTAAGACTACACAGAAGCCTTTGTATCTTTGTGCATACCATATACTTTATTTCAACAAGACAAAACATATTCAGAAAACCAAACTTCAAATTAATTGCTTGAAAAACTTCTTTAACGTTTTATTCAATCAATACAACACAGATGCCAACTTAGATTCATAGTATATTATAAATATGTAAGATCCCAACTCCATTTCTTGTTTTATATAAATATGCAAGTGTGTCAACAACTTTAAGTAAAATAATTCTAAGGTTTATATAGGTCAAATTTCTGCAAACAGCTGGCAAACAACATAAAGCAAAATGTCCTTAATATACCATGTCATCTGTAAATATATTGCTGTTAACATTTGACTCATCTCTTCCATTAGAATCATTGAGGAGTTGTTTACCTTGTGTTCCTGGTGACTCTCCAGTAGGGCCTCTGCTCCAGCTACATCTTTGGCCAAATCATCAGCTGAAATTATGGCCTTCATTTCATTTATCCACGAGACAAGGTCACGAAAGTCTGCCAAGAATCTGTGTAGATTGTAGGAGTCATCCAGCCTGGATTTTCTTTCTGCACCCTGTAAGTCACAAATCCCAACAAATCAAATCAAATGTGCATATTACTACAGTTAAACCTCAGTTGTGTTTACTTAATTTGATTAAGTTTTTACTTTCTTTTTAAAAGCTTACTGCAATAAAACAAGAGTGTCTTTTGTATGCATTTAGAATCAGATAAGATAATCAGATTTCATCTAGGGATACTTCATAAAAACTACTATTTCAGTTGGTGCTGTCAGGTCTGGTTCCACCAATCTAAAATAGTAAAGTGATTGTGTTCTGGAGACAGCTGTGATTTTCAAACATAGTTCATCCTGTTATATAAAGCAGCTATTTGGATAAGGCTTGTCAATGCAAAAGTTAATCATTGGACTTGGTTCATCTACACATATAAATGAAATAAACAAACGTAAGTTCAGCCTTTAAAGCATTACCCTCACTGACCTTGTGTTTCAGTCTGTTCCAGTTGTCCTCTATCTCTGTTTGTTTAGAGTCAATGTAATCCGCCTGTTGTGGATGAATGTCTGTAAGTCTCTTTGCCTCTGCTCCCAGAGCCGTCACCTGAAAATAGTCACCAGAATATCTACATATTGATACATATTTGTATAAAAACAGTTTCTATATCATAAACATATTTGGTGTACCGACATATACTGGCAAGATTACCTGCTGTAAAACAATAATTGTTAAACAATCAATCATGCTGTTTTAAATTCAATATAAGACAGAAACAAATGAATGCACATGGATCCCAAATTTTGACAACCTAGTCGAATCACCACAAGGAGGCAGGGGAACAACAGTTTAAATTCTTTAATACATTTCTACAAACATTCAATCTTTATGATAGTAATACAATGGGAAAAGCAAGAGTTAATCTGTACCATTTATTTCAAAATGACCTCAGTATACCACTTAAGGCAGAGTGGCTACACTTAAATAAGTGATATATCTTAACACTAATGTCTTTTATACATCATTCTCTAAATAAAATTTGAAATATATATTTTCCAAATACATATAAATGTCTCATTTTTACATACTAGGTACAGATCTTAGCCTTTAATCATGCTTTACAAGCATATATTGGAATTCATCTAATTTTATTATTGCATTTATATGGCTTATTCTTACAAGCCATGAAATATATTAGCTTTCCTTCCCATTATAAACACCCTTAACATAATCCAAAATAATCCCCACCTTTTCACTCAAGGCAGCGAGGTCTCTCTCCACACCCTCATGTTTACGCCTCAGTGCCTGTACACTGGCAAGGTCACGCCCATAGTCATCTGTGGATAAGATGGCATCCTTCTCCATAATCCAAGCAATGGTCTCATCTGCATCTCTGTATAATATCAATGTTAATTGTTACAAAACATTTCATCTTGATCTTATTCAAGACTAATGCAGTTCAACTAGTTCTCACTTCAGGAGATCTGACAACATCATTATGAAAACTCTAATCATTTCCACAATCAGGCAAAATACATTGAAACTGAAACTTCCAAATTTCTTACATTGAAACTTTTATCATAATCTATTCCTTTTGCAACAAATGCGGGTCACATACAATATAAATATAAAAGATAAGCATATGAAATTATCGGATAATCCTGTAAATATCTCTTCATTTCCAGTTAATCAACAAATTGTAGTTTTAAGTATCAAATTTTTTGCAAAGAAGTTTACTATCGAAATGAACAATTTTGTCTCAAACTCAGTAAGTTAAAGGTAGAGGGGAATAACTATAATAATATACTACAGACCAATAAAACATGGCTTTCCTGTGGAATCTTCACTTAAATGAAAACTGTCTATAACCTAAGACAGCCCTGTTTAACCCTTAGCCTACTGAAAAATGTTGTCTGCTTAAACTGTCGTGATTTTAAAATCCATCAGATTCGCCCATTTTTGGGAGAAACAATAGGCCGAGTGTCAAACAGCTTGGATCCTGATAAGACTCTAAATTACTCGGCGTCTAATCTGGATCCTAGCTGTTTGCAAATTCTATCACGGTCGCCCTTAGCAGGTTAAAAAACAGACAGAAGGACCATGAGAAATATGTTTAAACCTGTTAAATCTCTGTATCTCATGTGCACCAAACAGCCTTTCCTGTCTCAGTAGAGACAGCTGTCTAAGTCTGGCCCAGGCCTCATTCACTTCATCTCTCTTCTGGTTGATAGTCTCTTCCTCGGGATGGCCATCTGCTAGCAGCTGTTCCGACAGATTATTGACTTCTGTCACTTTGTCCTCATGGTTCTGTAGATCCTTTTGGAATTCATCAAACTTCTTCTGGAGAACTTCTACATGTTCAAGGTCCTGTCCAAATTCTTCTGATGTTACGAAAGCTTCCTGCAATACAGTTACAACAGTGAGTAACATACCTCATGTTAAGCAATTATGAATATGACTGTCATATCATAGATAACACCTTATAGAAATGATAATGTAACCTCAGGAATGTCTTTATAAAGCTGTTACTGCTGCTTCACCATGTGAGTGCTAGAGTGGCTTTTGTTTTAGTTTGTTCATATGGAATTTAATGCCGCCTCAAAAGTATTTCAGTCTTATCACGATGTCCAGCTTGTTACAGGTCGAGGAGGACCCAAGGGGACCTCTTTAGGTAATTTCAGGCACAGACCACACCAGGGTAGAACCCCCGACCTACTGCAAGCCAGCTGGAAGGCTTCCTTACTTGAAAAATCAGGAGTGCCCAGACTGGGTCCCAAACCCACAATGGAGGGGGTGAAAGATTACAAGTCAATGATTAACACCACAAAGCCACAGACATTCCCTATACTGAATGGCACCAAGTGTATATATTCACTTGAGTTAAGAAAAAAGTGATTACAATACCGTGTTTAACCTATCAAGTACATAAGAGATTTACATACAGATGATCAAACTTAATAGATCTAATTTATCATAAGACTATAAAGGAAAAGTCTATAATTCAAGATTTGTATTAGCAGATCGTATAATTCTCAAATGCTAAATAATTTCCAGTCTGTCAAAAATAACCCAAACCAAGAACAAAATTACAAGATCTATTTTCCACTATGGTAAGGCCTAACTAATAATTTCTGGAACAAGCCTATAGATATCTGTCTGTATAAACAAATCATAACCTTCTTCAGGCATAGTATAAAAATGTGTTCCAACAGCATATGACATGGATTTGGGCCAAGTGTGTAAAGAAGATACTTTCTTCAAAGCTTGCAAGTACTATTGTAAGGTTACCTTGTCATGTATCCAGAACATCACTTCATTACATTCTCTCATGAACTGTACCAATTTGAGTGCCTGTTGTAGTTTGGTACCCTTCTCTCTCAGTTTGGACAATAGTAACTCCCACAGTCTGTGGAGTTCATCAAGGCGATCCTGAAATAAGGGCAAAAACTCCTCTTGAAAAGTCTGTTGAAGCATTACATGACTTCACAATAATAAGGTACTTTTTTCCAATAAAGTTACCATGGAAACAATATGTATGTGAAAAGGATTTCAAGTCATTAGTGTCAATTAGAATAATAAAGACTTCAAAGCTTTGAGACCAGTCAGACCTGAAATGAAATTAACGCACAGCATGCACAACCTGAAACTAATGAATGTACTAAATGTTAATGGTAAAAGTCACTTCAAGAATTTCCTTTGATGTTCAAAGCAAGACAACTCTATACAGGTAAAATAACATCCTTGGATAATGAATCAATGGTAATTCTTGTAAAACAACTTTGCATGGGAATTAAATGATAATTTATGGGTATAACAAAGAACTTTTTGTTTCTGGATTTCAGTTCTACATAAATCATTTCTGTTTGCAATTTATGTGACTTATCCCATCACAGAGTACTCACATTTTTAATTCTTCAAACAAAAATCACTTACTCTGATGATTTCTGAGGCAAAATGACCTTGGTCAATCATTTCTGTTCCAATATTGTCAAGGGTCACAATGGCATTAGCATGGGCAGCGACCTCGGCCTCGAAAGCCTGGTGCTTCTGTATTTTGGCCTGTATCACAAAAAAAACTATCAAATTCATATATAACACATACATGCTATCTAATATTCTATTTTTAGATTTATCTGGTGTTATTATAAAATACTCTTTTTTAAAAACAAAAGTATTAAATTAAAACCATGACTGAAAACAAGTGGTAAATGATTCTTTTGGACAATTTGTTTATCACTCTAAAATATATGGATGAACTAAGTTAAAAGTATCTACAAAAAGCTAATGGTTAATATAATGGTCACAACACTTACAGTATCAAACCATGATAATTATAACCTTAAAGATCCTTGCCTCAGTTTTCTATGCACTCTCTATACCATCAGTACAAGACTGCAGAACAGCAATTCTTTGTACCTAACCTAGCTCTAGTAATGTTTGTAAGAAACAATGATAGAACTTGAAGACATTTAATACAGTGTTTACTTAATACTTGATTACTGCCATGATGACCATAAAATGTAAGTTAAAAGGACCGAAGTAACAGCGCTGGTTACCTGAAGGTTGATTGGGTCTTTGTAACTCTCATCAGAAGCAGTCTGTAGTTTTTCAAGGATCCAACTTTCCAATTCGTCAGCATCTCTCTTGAAGTACTGGTACCTCCTTGAGTCTTCTAATTTGTTTCTGCGGTCTGTGCAAAGTACATACAATAAGATATAAATACACTTCAGGTTAGCATTGGAAGTTGAAAACAATGGAGCAAAAAATGCTTCAAGGTCAGACAGGCATAAAATTAGTGGAATTCATAAACTAAACAGACCCAACATATTGTGGCATCTAAGTGCAATTAACTATACTGACCCAACATATTGTGGCATCTAAATGCAATTAACTATACAGACCCAACATATTGTGGCATCTAAATGCATTTAACTATACAGATCCAACATATCGTGGCATCTAAATGCAACTTACTATACAGACCCAACATATTGTGGCATCTGAATGCAACTAACTATACAGACCCAACTTAGTTTGGCATCTAAATGCAACTAACTTTATAATATGGACCCAACATAGTGTGGCCTCTAAATGCAACTTACTGACTAGATAAGAAAAAAATATCAGAGAACTTTTTGGCCTCTATTTTAGTGTGCTAGGGTTTTACAGCACTGAAGTATATAGTGCAATTACTGCTACAAACTTTTGGCCCAGCACCTCATTGACATCAACAAAAATAATGTGGTATTAACTTAAAAAGTTCATAACCCCTGGATAATCAAGTTGGAGAAACTACACCCACTAAACCTCTGTAAGACTTGGAGGCTATTTATGATCATGCCAGAGGAACAAGTATTTTGTGTATCACCAGGAACACCTCAACTACTTGACCATAAATACATTTCCACTCACCCTCTTGCATTTGCTAGTGAAAATAAGGTTAGGGCGAGTAGAAATTTATTCACAATTGTCCGCCCAGGCAAGTAATATTTTCTAGTTACAAATATTTATCCTTTCTATTTTTTAAAGCATAATGATCATGAAGTACATTCCATTTACATTGAGTCAAATCTAACGGGATATATGACCTCATAATGGTTACGTATAAATTATTGTTGTTAAGCACAAGGTTGAACATTTTTTGTCATGATTCATGTATTAACCAAATTATATAATTTATTAACATTTGGTGGTAATTTTACAATTTCAACTTTTCAATTAAATGAATATGGTCAAACATTTTTCTGATTTAATTCAAATATGCATAACCATCGATTAACATTTAATATATAATAGAAATCAAGTGGTTCAAAATGCTTACAGGACCACAACCTAAGAAACCATGAGTGGAGATGTCCTCTGATGCAGACTAACTACAATGTTTCAAGACTATATGATATGAAAGAAATAAACTGTTTGTAAAAAATTGCTTTGATAGCAAAATTCAAGTTTCAAAAATAAAATTCATTAGAGTTTCTGGGTCCCTTGTCCTGGTGAAAGACTGACCTTAAAAACAAATTTTTGAGGCCTTCACTTACTGCACTGTCTGATAGACCTGTTGGGCCAAAAAAATTATGGAATAAGATTTAAGCAATGCAAACCTATCTGAAAATATTAATTTACATCATAATGTGTAAAATCCTTACATGAATGATGAATTTGAGAAGAAAACTGGTAAACCTCTTGAAACCTGAAACCAAGTCCAAGTTTACAGCCTCAAAACAAGGCTCAAGTTAAGATAACCATCGTATTAATAACCTGAGATAGCCTGTTTAAAGGCCGAGTATCTGTTGAGGACATCCTCTCTTCTCTGCTGTATGTCCTCAGCAGTCTCAAGGATCTTGATCTCCCGAGGCTGCACTTCCGCCATCTTGACGCTTCACTGAAATGATACACAAAATGTCATATAGAGGTTGAAATCATCAGAACACAGTATTGGTATAAATTCAGAGATATTTTGATAAAATAAAGCTGCAGATGATGAATACAACTTAACTTCAGATATTTCATCTCAGCAAGACTGAAGAGTTGAATTACAGCACTGGTCAAGGTTTTCATTAGAAGAGGTATTTAGGAGGAGGAATTGTCTTAAAAAGTGTTTTTGTCTGCAGATAAAATTGAACATTCAGTTGTGTGATCAGGATACTTTCATAAGGATCCAAATTACTAGATAGTTCAAATCTATCATTGCCCCCTCCCCCCACTTCCACCCCAAATCATATATCTGATATTGAGACATATACACTTTATCATACATATGTCACAAGTAGGTTGGGTATAAATGTTAACTATATCACTGTAATCAAAAGTCCTCTGGATCAGGGCAATACAAACAGTTTATGGATGTTGTCTATATATGGGAAACAACATTAAACAGTAAACACATCAAATTGTGTCAGCAATGACTTAGTCATGTGTGTACACAACAGTCAGCTGTTTTATATACTACTCAGCAGTGGGCATGTCATCTGTGACATTCAGATATTCAGACAGTTCTGTATCAACACAGACATCTAGAAATACCTTCAACATATAACATTCCTCCAAAGTCTTATTGCATTACTGGATAGTCTTCATTGCCGGACAACAAAATGGTTCCCACAATAGCTTTGTCTTATAGCAGATACAGAAAGCTCTAGGTAACACTAATTTGGGACTTATATTGTATGCAATACATCTCAGATCTTACTTCTTCCATGTCTACAATACATGCAAGTCCTGTCATCCGAATACTTATAAAGTTGTAAATCTCAGTTCTCTTAATTTCTCATAATTAACAACACTCCTACTTTGTAAATAAAAATGAAATGCAAACACAGGTCACCTTATCCAATCCTTTCTATGACTTTTACTAAGACTACTATACTGGAAACACCTGGTCCAGACACAGACACAACCAGACACATAAAGCATGAAACTGCAGAATGACCATTAGCTCTTTAACATAAGTCAATGGAAATGAAATACAATGAGCTTAAATCATACAGATCTATAAAATTACCATTAGATTCTATGTTATAGTAAAGCTATGTGAGTAATTGTTGCATAATTAATTACCTCTTTATAATTTATGCACATATATCCCCAATGAAACGATATATTTACTCAGAAATGTTATAAATGCCAATAGAATATGTGTTTGGATTATTCATGTTTAATTACCTTGTTTCTACAATGCTACATTTTATGTTCAGTTATATACATACATTTTTCTCCAATTTCTCCAGACTAACAAGTCATTTAAAACTCCCAATAATTACAATGCACATTCAAAATAAGCCTAAACACATAACACCAGGTCTATCTATTTCTCTAGCATTCCAATGTGTTTACCAACTGAGGTAATAAGAGCCAACCAACCATACAAGTATAGTATAGAAAATCTTTACCTATAGATCCAGACCAGGCCAAGATATAGATCTACCAACTTCACAGCTCTTGAACATCAATAGCTACACACACATTAACCAATGTGTTATCCTGCCTCAGACCTTCTAGCCTCAGAACCAGCAGACCAATTACAAATTGCTCAACATCCAATATTTCCCCGGAAATCAATATTAGGCATCAGCATTACTCATGTAGCCTGGGATAGATGTATTGATCAGACAACACAGCACTGCCACATAACTTCCACTGCTACTTGACTACTTGTTCTGAAAACAGTTTCAGGAGCAAGGTGAAGAAAAAAAAGTTTCATCCCATGATGAATTCCAACCCTAAGCCAGCTCTGATACATTCAATTATCTTTCAAGAGGTGTATTTTTGCTGGAGGTTTTGGTGTGCTGCCAAGTCTCAAGGCTGACTTTTATAGCAGCACCATTTAGCCTCACCAGCTGCCCAACAAACATTGTATAACCTGTAGCATTTAGAACCAAGGCTTTAGGGTTTGCAGTGAGAGAGGAATGCTATTAAAAATCAAAGTACTGAAAGTACTGAGGGACGGTACTACTGCTGTTAGAATTGTGCTTATTCTAATTCTACTGGCTGGGTCTATTTTTTATCCTCTGGGTAGAAGATTTAAAACAAGAGGACCATGATGGTTCTGTAATCGCTCACCTAGAATTTGCACATACAAATTAAAGAACCCTATACAGGGTCATCATTAGAAACATGGTTTGAAGGAATTTGATTAAGGATCACACTGGGAGCATTTCTATAAAATTATTTTGAAAACGGGCTTGCAATTACTGAGGAGATGATTTTCAAAGTCTTCTATATATAGTGAAAATTAGCCCCCCCGGCAGCCATTTTGTTTTTGCTAATCAACAAGACTTGAAGGAATTAAATAAAGAGTCACAGATGGATGATTTCTGTGAAATTATTTCGAAATTGGCTAAGCTGTTTTTTCCTTTCGGTTGCCATGACAACCACAGTTCTGCATGGAACAAAATTTTTTGAAGGAATCTGGAAGAGGACCAACTAAGAAACATTTATGGGAAGTTTTGTTAAAATTTGCCACGTGGTTTCTGGAAAGAAAGTTTTTCCTTTTAGTTGCCTTGACAACCACAGTTCTCTATGGAACTGAATTTTTTGAAGGAATCTGGAAGAGGACCAACTAAGGAACATTCTTGGGAAGTTTTGTTAAAATTGGCCAAGCAGTTTGTGAGAAGAAGATTTTTTAAGTTTTCCATATAGTATTCCCCTGGGTGTGGCTGCCATGTTTTTTGTGAACAAGAAAGATTTGAAGGAATTTAATAAAGGGTCACAGAAGGATCATTTCTGTGAAATTATTTTGAA
>JAULCC010091624.1:0-14311 GCA_032358795.1 Nuttallia obscurata
GGAGATTAATTAGGTGAATGCTCATGTATAAATAAAAATAAAACATCAAAACAGTGTAGATTTATTTTGATTCCACACTTTTAGTGTATAGCTCACTGCATTAGACATACGCATTGGTGTTTGTTTGCTCAAGTCAGGATCAACATAATAGTATTCAGAAGAAAGTCTGATTATGATATAACCAGTGTTTGAACATAAATGAACCATGGATTCAGACATATTGGCATGCTGTTCAAATGTTACCATATGTAGCATGACAATATCTGGGAATCAGATATGAAGTATTCAACAGTTTGATTTATAACTTTATGAGATCTTTTTTTTTGTCACTGAAAAACAAACAAACCATAATTGTGACCACTCAATAGATTCCTTTAAAGAAATCTTATGAGTCGTAACAATATAGGGTTTAATGGAAAGTTTTCTAACAATTTAGCATTTAGAGGTATAATATATAAATAGAAACAAAGGTTAGTGCTTGGGGTCACAAGAACCATATCTTTAGAATAAATAGAATAAAACCGAAACTGTGACCACTCATCAGAATTGTCTATATGAGAAAAATTAAATGAGCTAAATGTAATTGAGTTTCATGGCCAAATTTGGAAAATTCAAAGGTACAAATAATGCAAGTTCAGGGGTACATGGTGGTCTGATGCATTTTTCTACCCAAAACCCACACTGACTTGTAACAGTATGAGGTTGTTTGATCAGATATGTAAAGATGTAGTCACATCTACAGCAACCTATATCAAAGGGCTATGTTATGAACATTCATTGGAACCTTTTATGAGAGATGAAACCATATGCTAATTTTTATCAGATTAAAAAAAAAAGGTTGGAAATAGGTTGAAAATTATTGAATATTGAAACCCCCTTTTTGACCACACATTAAAATCCATTCAGAGAGACCAATCTTATAAGATTAGAATGTAATACAGCTAAAATATAAGGATTTCATTACGATGGAACATTATACAGGTTTTCATCTAGTTACATGGAAAATATTTAGTAATTACAGATAAACTGATATAGATAGTTTTGACAAGCTGTTGAGCATGCATTTGTATCTGATATCTAGATGTTGTGTTTTTCCTGTGTGTAAATGTTTGTACATGTTTATCCTTGCATGTTGTCATGTGTAGAACCAACAAGTCCTGTCACCCCAGAGACCAACTTCAGGAGGTCTGAATCTGCAAGGTATCCACCTAAAAGCCCAGAACGTAAGTGGCCTTCATTAAATCAACAAGCTGAAAACTAAAATTACGATAGTTTCCATCTTTACATGGTTGGCTTGTTTGTTATAAAGCAATATTTTGCTTGAATTGATTTCAAGATGGCAGTTACAGCTCTTGCATTTCTAAGATTGTATTCTTATGGATGTTTATTTTTGCATTTAATTTGACAAGATTGCCATAAGGAAACCCTTGACGGTATGTCTGTTTAAGAGAATATATTCCAGAATGAAAGCCTGTTGAAGTAAACTGAATTTGACTAAAACAGTTTACTGCATTTAGATAAGTTTACAGCTAGCATATTCCATGTATAAGGAGTTGGGTTATATACAGATATATATGTATTATATATATATAAACAGTTTAACAAGTGGAATATAAGTGATGCTTATAGTACAAGGACTGATTCCTTGTACAATATAATGAGTTTGATGCTGCAGTTAGCCCTCATGACATGATTATAAGTCATTTAGATGATATTTGAGCTTGTTCTATGATATCAAGTTGTAAGAAAAAGATTGATTTCACCTTGTAACACATATTATATTGATTTAGCCTTGTAATACTATATCATTATACTTTGGTTGAAGAATTCGTTATAAATAATTTGAGACCATTCCAAGGCTGCTTTGAGCCTCTGTTTTGACAGGTTCTACATCATGATATGATGCATTTCCTTAACATGCTTCTCTATTAACATGTTTCATCTAAATAATATTTAATTTCCCTCCTCCTAAATTGACCTATTTCACTGTCTGATGTTCCTGCCTTTTTAATGTTGTGAATTTATCTAATGTTGTGATGCTTGAACATTTTTATTTGCTGTGCATGCATTTTTCGTTTTGTTTTGATCAGTTATTGACGAGTTAAAGTCCAAGAACTTTGATAGATCCAAGTCTGAGAGAAAAGACAAGAAGAAGAAAGGTGAGATTAAGGTGTGGGTTGGGGGTGGTAACTATGGTTCTAGAAAGGTAGCATCATAACCATGGTGATGGGTGTCATAACCATGCCAACAGGAACCATGGTGACAGTCAAGAGTGTTAATCATGGCAACAGTGTATATTTTCTCTGAGCTACAGTTGATAAGGAAATGATCTAGATGTCACAAGCTGACAGTGGTCAGTCAAAGTTTATTTTGATAGGTGTTCAGTTTTATTTCCTTGTTACTTTACATAAGAAAATGAAAATGAAAACTATTAAAAATCAGATTAGACAGGAAAAGCTTAAAAACCTTCTTCTCAAAAACTAGTTGCCCGATTTGAAAATTGTTTGATGTAAGTGTTCCTTTAATAACCCACTACAAAATTGTTCAAATTATTTGGGTCAGTTAAAAACAATGGCCACCAGGGGGTGGAGCCAGTTTCCTTATATGGAGATACTCAGGTGAGCAATTACAAGACCATCATGGTCCTCTTGTGTTTTTTTTTTAAAACTAAAGACAGTCAAAAAATGAAATATGGAAATGCTATGGAATCATTAGTATGTGAAAGGTGTAAGATGCTTGATACATATTTATCCTACATATGTGCATGGCAGTATGCCTGGGATGCATGATGTTCATGGGCATGTTGGTATTCTGGTTCCCTTTTTATTTTGATATATGATTGAGACATACTGACAGTTGTCCTGTCCATGTGAATTTATAAAGATGCGATAGTTGTTGCCTGCATGATGGCTTGATTTTAATTTGTAAATTATTTTTATTGTTTGTGATAAATTTATTTGACTTTAATGTTGTTGGCTTGCTAATACTTGATTTATGTTAAATCCAAGCTTTAATAATTTGCATATTTATATAGGTATGACTTAAAGGTATAACAAAAGTTGTTTACAGTTTCCATTTGTCAACCGTAAACACTCATTTAAGCCAGACATTCATGTTGTCTAATGCTGTGATGATTTTGGTTCTCTTTCTATTTACAGAGAAGGCTATGAATGGTGATGAGGAGCAGATGCGGTCCCCCGCCAAGTCAGACACCCTGCGCTCCACAGATAGTGCAAGCGGAGGTGATACCCTTGAGGAAAGGAGCAGCAAGGAAGTATGTCAACACTGACTTTTAGTTCATGTGAACTTGGGATGTCAGTCCCCTTAAGGAGCTTTTGTTTTATTACTGTGTAAAAATAAGTCAACATGAATTTGTAACTCTAGTCCCCTTGAAGCGGCTGTTGTATTATAACTGTGTAACAATACCAGTAAGTCAACATGAACTCGTGATTCTAGCTCCTAAAAGCTGTTGTAATTTAACTTAGTAAATATGTGAACCCTAATACCCTGACATTTTAACTGGTGCATTCATTCTGCCTGTGTGTAAAAATTCTTATAAATAAGTTTATGTATATATTTGCCCTTTGACCTATAGCAGAATTATTACCCTATATTATAAAAGATAAACAGTTGTCATTCGTGTTTTCCTAAAATACTATGTAGTTTCAAGTTTTGCTTTTACGTCTTATTACAACTTAAGCAACATAGTTTCTTTAAGGTTTAGTTTTTCAACCAGGCTTTTATATTTTAGTTCATCTGAGCCAGAGGCAAATGATGGGCTATTGTGACTGGTCCATCTTTGTCAACATTTGCTTCAAAAGACATCTTCTCATAAACAGCCTAGCCAATTTAATAAATTGTAATAAAACTTTACAGGAATGTTTCTAAGGTGGTCCCCTTTCAAAGTTGAACAAATATTCCATGCAGAATTCTGGTTGCCATGGCAACAGAAACGAAAAATCTTGAAAGCTCTTTTTCTCCAAAACAAATGGCCAGATTTAAAAATAATTTGGTATAAAAGTTCCTTGGGTAACCCTCTACAATGATTATTCAAATTATTTTGATCAGTAAAAAAAACATGGCAGCCAGGAGGCAGAGTCAGTTTTCCTTAAATGTATACAGTAAATAAAATGTATATATATCAAGTATATAATTAACTCCAGAATTAGTGGCCAGATTTGAAAATGATTTAAAATAAGTATTCGTTTGAAGACATCATTAATCTTCTCTGAAACCATAGATGCTAAGGCTAAGATATTATATTTATTTATTAATTTATATTAGGAAACTTTTCACAGTTGTTTAGAAAAATAAAAATGGCTGCCACCTTAGGTGAGCGCCTCCAGGGCCATCATTGTTTTTAGCTCACCCGAGCCAAAAGGCTCAGGGGAGGTATTGTGATGGTTTGGCAGTTTGGCATCCGGCGTATGTCATATGTCGTACGTCCACAATTTGTTTAAACAACATCTGCTCTAAAACCACTGAATGGAAGTTGATGAAACTTGGCTGAGATATTCCTTGGATGGTCCCCTTTCAAAATTGTTCAAAAATTCCATTCCATGAAGAACTCTGGTTGCCATGGCAACCGGCAGCCGAAGTGAAAAACTTTAACAATCTTCTTCTCAAAAACTGCTGGTCCAATTTCACAGAAATGATCCTTGGGTCGAGTCTACCAAAATTGTTCAAAGAATAATGATATGTCAAAAAACATACCCGCCAGGGATGTGGCCAGTTTTCCTTATATAGGTATATTGGAAACTTTGACAATCTTCTCCTCAAAAACTGCTGGTCCAATTTAAACATAATTTCACAGAAATGATCCTTGGGTGAACCTCTACCAAAATTATTCAAAGAATATTGATATGTAGAAAAACATGGCTGCCATGGGAGGGGCTAGTTTTCCTTATGTAGCTTTATTGAAAACTTTGACAATCTTCTGCTCTTAAACTTCTGGTTCAATTTCAACATAATTTCACAGAAATGATCCTTTGGTGGACCTCTACAAAAATGTTCTAAAAATTTGATTCTTTGCAAAACTCTGGTTGCCATGGCAACAGACAGGAAAAGCTTTAAAGACCTTCTTCTCTACAACTAGTGGCCAGATTTGAAAATTGTTTGATGTAAGTGTTCCTTTAGTGACCCACTACAAAATTTGTTCAAATTATTTGGATCAGTTAAAAAAACATGGCCACCAGGGATGGAGCCAGTTTCCTTATATGGAGAAACTCAGGTGAGCGATTTCATGACCATCATGGTACTCTTGTTATGACATTTATCAGATTGGAAAAATGTTGTGAAATCCTAGTGTTATAGTTATGTGAGGATATTTGAACCATTTATTTTTAGAAGACTGTTTGACATAGTTGCATTTAGCAGTTTTATGTTTGATGTTAAGCAGCTTAGTGTATGCATACCCTATTTTTCTTTGCCACAACTTTTTTTGCATTTTCAGCTGTGACTATTTCATTTTGTTATTTCTCCTAAGCCATGGTGACGGGGTGTTTTATTTACTTTTCATTGTTTTTCAGAGCTCACCTACCAAGGAACATCCTTCCCCAACTAAAGAAAAGAAAAAGAAGAAGAAATTTAGAATGCCATCATTCTCAAAAACTAAGAAAAATAAGGATAAAGAAGGCAAGGAGAGCACAATTTGAGTTGGGAGAATTGTAATCAGCAAATTTTCAAGTCATATGATAGTTACGTTCTGTTTCCTCACCAGTTATTGGATAGTTTTATTATGGGGGAGGAGCTTGCAAAATAATGCTTCAACATGATTGGTTGGCTGATGATGTGGTGATATAATGGTAAAATATGCACAAGTTTTGAAAATAATTGGAAAGATTTCTATCTGTTAATAATATCAGGACTGAGAGCTTATATGAAGGGGCAAACTACATGCATCTGTAATCAACAAAAGAAATAATGTAATCAGAGAGTTTACGGAATTTGTACTGTCATTATGTGCGTAACATTGTCTGGAGAAATGTGCTCCTGGAAAAAAATCACAAATGGAATTGTGGGAATTGTGTTCAAGCAGTACTGGAATTCATACAGGTTTATCACGGGGCTTCAGATTTTACGCATGTTACAACAAATTATTTCGTTTTTCCAATCGCCATGAAAATCCTTAGTATGACACCTGGTTTGGAAATATTTGAAAGATCTTTCGATCGAGATTTCATACTAAAAGGTTTTGTATGGACAAAGGTGGATGAATAAAATAATTAAAGTCAAGTATCACTATGTTTGGCGCTCTGTTGTATTTTTTTGTTTACTCACTATTCTATACAGGGAGGTTGAGTTGTCATGTAATAGATTTTCTTAATCTGTATTATTTACCCCCTTTATAGTCCAGGATTATTTTTGTTCGGTTCTCATAATCATATTGTAAATTCATTTATGCGCTGGGATGATGGATACATTTGTTCTGCCTGTTTTGTACTATGACTGAATGGTAAAACTAAACAATACACAGATGGAGTAATTCTCCCCTCACCCTTTTGTGAAACTAATTGGAGATTTGGAAGGAAAAGGAGAAAGACGTTTGAACAGTTGAGATGAACACTGGAACCTAGTGTGATGGAAAAACAAAGTAACTATCGATGAATCAGAGTTTGCGAAGTTTTGTTACAAATTTAGTCATAATGTACATATTTATTCTATATGTAGTCATCATGTTACGGATGGTAACAAAGTTGAGACGTTTTATTTACTTACTGATCATTTTAAAACAACCTTGCCGATGTAATCTGTGCATATTTAATCTTTATTCCGTACACAAATGCAATTCTTTTTACCATGCTTTTTATATTGTAGATTTTTATGATACTTCGTAGACTAAATGTCATGTTATGTCGAGTGTAAAACAATACAGTTGTGTCTGTGTTGAACCTGTAGACATATATGCCTGAGGCTTTAGGCAAAATACCAGACAAATTCTTAATGAATATGCAGTATTTTAGATAACGCCAAGGTATGTGCTGATGTCACAGAGAAACTTGGGAGTTATGTTAGTGCCATCAAAGAGAACAGAGTCGCAGACACGCTATAACCGATCCATTTATATGTATCTAGTAACACTATAGACATTTATGAGATAAACTTTAGAATATTACAATATTATTATATTCAGCTTGGGAAAAACATGCATGCCTTTAACCTGATATAATGTTGAAGTGTTTGTATAGTGTATAAAAATTACTTCTTTTTTTTTTAAAGCATAAATAAGAGAACCATAATAGTTTGGTTGCATTTGAATATATATACCATGAAATATAGTGTAGTGAATTCTTTTAATATTTTACTTTGATTTATTTGTGGAATGGGAGATACTTTACATGCTTGGCATCATCATTTTATTTTGTTTGAATAAAAATAAAATTTCAGAAAGCTCAATTATGCTTAGCTTTATCCGCCCAATCTTTGCATTCGGAGTCTTTTTTAATCCTGTTTGCTATGATAGCTAAAGCTATTTTCTGCTGGTGTATAATTTTTCGTTACGGGAGTAATTTTTTTCGACATTATTTTAAATGGGCAGCGGAAACTTCCAATTTTCGACACAGAAAATAGCTTTAGAAATTTGGTAATATCTCACACTAGTAGATTTTATTGATTAACTGTTTTTACTGATTAAGATTATCAATATATGTTTGAATTTTTAAAGACTTTACAAAACCAGAAGACACTGTTTAAGAAATTCTGTATTTTGTATTTATAAGTGTAGATAGAATAAAAGTCGTGACTGCAGTGTGAATGTTAAAATGTTCATTAATAACTACATTATGCTAGAATTATTGGTATTGCAGAATTGTATGGGGTATCTCAAATAAATATCTAAATTGTACTCTGAATAATCCATAGCCTACATGTAATGATAACACCAGGTATCCATCATTTAGTTTAAACTGCCTAAATGTCTGTTTGTCTGATAAACAGTTGTAATATAGTCAATTTTATTTAAAAGGTGATTGTCTGTTGAACATATTAATGCTCTGAAAGAGTTTTTTACTCCTGTGATTACCAAATCCTTCCATGAATTCTGCATATTGACTAAATTTAAGCTTTTTTGTGAGGTCTGTTAAAGCTGATCTTCCAAAATAATTTTCATGAAAAACCATTTATGGTATGCAAACGTGTTTATTATGCTGTTCCCCACTGTCACTAGAGCTTTGAGCTACTTAAAACTGAGCATTTTTTGAAACCTTGTCATTTTAATAGTGCAGTTCGAAGTTTGTCTGTGCGCTCGGATCAATCAGGTTTTAAGGAATGCAATTGTTTTGAGTAGCTCATGTCTGTGGTATGGGACCAAATCAATCAACAAGAAAAAAAAGGCAAAACAGTTTGAATAGAAAGAATTGTGTATACTCAAATTTTTTTTTATAATGTATAATGCTTACAAAAGAAAATGTTAATAATTTGATATATTTGAGTATAGTTACACTGTAGAAGTTGCAATAGCCTTTTTTGCGTTAAATGTGTAGTGACTGCTGCCAAATTGAAAAAATGTTAAACAAATTATTCCTTTAAATATTTTGAAAACATTTCAGATAACTATTTGACAGTTACCAGAAGAAAAAAATACAGTGAAGTGTTTTAATGCAGTATGAATAGGGATTTTACAAAGATAAAAAAAAAAGATACAAATTTTTAAGATTTTTTTATCGGCGGCAATTTTGTTGAATTGCTTGACTAACTAGTAACACATCTGCCAGCATTTGTGTGTTTAAAAATGAGGTATATAGAATCATCAGTTAAATGCTGTCATTGGTTCTTAAAGCAAGAGCTAATGACCTAGCACTGAACACTGTGGCCATTCCTCGTCCCCACTGCCTTAGAACTTTTCGGGTGCAGATACTGGTTTTTAATCATAACCTTGTAAAATGTCATTACTAGGATTTCTACAATTTGGTGTTGTGATTTTACAGTTGTAATGTACATTGGATTATTTCTTTCTTTCTGAAAGTCTGTACCTAAGTCAAGATTGAAAGGAAACATTGCTGCCTAAGATATAGGAGCCGTGAGTTAGTCTGAAGGCAAACTGCTGTTACAAAGGTGGTACTTGGTGGTGAATACTCGGATTAGCTGGCTTTAAGCATCATGTCTTACCAGGGTCTACACTGTTTGTAAGTTTCAAGTTAGGAAGCCTTCTAGCTGACTTGTGTTGGACCCAGCATGTTGTAGGTTGGTGGTGGTTCTACCCAGGTGAGTTCTGTGCCTGAAATAATATACAGAGGTCCCCTGGGGTTTTCCTCAACCAGTAATGAGCTTGACTTCACGGTAAGACTGAAATACTGCTGAAGCGAAGTTAAAATTGAAAACCAAACCAAACAAGACTGTCAGGTGCTTCAGTAGAAACTACAAACTTTAATGGGAAAAGTAATAAGAACAGTGAACAGTCTTATCAGAAAGTACTATATAGTCAAGCTGGGCTAATTCAGTATTGTCTACAGATGTTTGCAAGTATAAAACGTGTTGCCTTAAGCTTGAAGTATTTTATATTTCCTTCCATGTTGTGGAAGGAGAGGATCTGGGTGTGAAGTGGTCGCAAATCTATGTTGGTCAGACATATCAACTATGTTTGAGATGAAGCCATATCAACAAAAGTATTGGTAAATTTGAGTGAAAAATCCTTACTAAAACAAATACAAAAAACAAATTCATAACTGCTTTAACCTTTGAATATTTTTTCATATTTATTAACAGATTTTTGACAACTGTATTTGTAAACTTATCTTCCAACTGTGGCATTAAATTATTTTGTATATACTAGGTTGATACAAAGCAAGGATGATATGTCTGGCTCCATATCTGTGCCTAATTTGTTTCTTCTTTCCTGTGTCATAATCTTGATAGCAAATTGGATGTGTTCAGAGAGATTTCTCACACTTATGAATGTTCACACTCATTCTTCACTAGTAGTTTTGTATAATACCTGTAGTTAAGATCTTGTTCAAAGTTTTGTTTTTGAAACCTAGTTCAAAATTATACACTGTTTTTTGTTAGATCATTTTGCAATACTCATCTTAAAGATGAATAAATGTAGTGTATGGACATTTTGCAAACTGTCCAGATATGTTGTAAGTGTTGTCAGGACTTCTAATTCATGTAAAGTCTTCTCAATATGTAAGACAGAGCTATATGAAATGATTTGTCATTTGGATAGGTTGTTATGTCCTTACAGTAATTTCCAGTGTTTTATAAATTTTTAAACAAAATTTTTGTTTTACATTTTCTTCCCACTGACTGCTACTGTAATTAAGAACTATTCCCATGTTTTAATTTTTTGGTCAGAAGGTAACTTTTATTTATACCCAATGTCCCTTTAGTTTGTTCTCAAGTCTCAAAGGTCATAATAGTCGTGACATACCACGAGAATTAAGTCTTATGACATTTGGAAATTGGTGTTAATTTGCTTCAACATGCAGTGTTTGTGTAGTGTTAGTTGGAGTTAGGTACATCTCCTGCAAGCAGGTCCAACTTAAATTTATCACATGCTTCTGGTATCATTAGGTCCAGCTGTATCCAAGTCAACACCCTTTGTTGAATGTCACATGATTTCTCATGAGGTTACTTGACATCTATGTGTACACATTACATCACCTGTATGTTTATCATTGTATGTTTTATCTTCGTTCTGTCTTATCTATACTGCAGGGTGACATGCCTTGCTTCTGTCTGAACAGTACGGTTTTGTGAATGCGCAAACAAATTTTTCAAGCTAAAACCCTTTCAATACTAGCAACCAGGGAAGCCTTTGATGGTCCCAGATCTGATTCCTCTTAATGGAGTTAATTAATCAGAATCTGCACTGTTTGCCATTTGTCTTGAAATTTTTGGTAAAATAAAGATTATAAACACATCAAAGAAAGAAATGATTGAAAAATTGGCATTTAAATTGCACAAGTACAGTAAACTGTGAGGGTTAGTGGAAATATAAAGATGAATGTGCTTTGAAGTTGTTCTTTATGATAAAGTAGAACTTGTTTACGCAATAAATTGTAAAGTGACCCAAAGGTGTCTAGGTTAAAATGTCATTTTTGTTATGGTGTTAGGAGCTAAGGAAAAAAATCCTTTAAATGTATATGTAAGTTCACAATCCGTATGTGGTTCATGCTTATAGTATGCCAGTGTACATGCAGTGTCCAAATAAAATACCAACAAATTCTCAACATCTTCAGTGTGGCTTGTTTGTTCAGTTCCAATGTAGGACTCTGCTCAAGTACTAGATCCAAGATTTTTAAAAAAATAAAATTTGTAAAAACAAAAAAAAAAATCTTAATTATTGACAAATAAGTTTTAAAATGTATAGCTAAAATAATTTTGTTTAGGACATTGGTACAAAGGTATTTAATTTCCAGAAGTTTTCCTGTAAAACCAAACATCTCCCTCCTGCATAGAAAAACTCATTTAGGTATAGCCCTTGTGGTAAGTTGTCAAACAGACATTAAGCAAGTTTGTTTTTTGTTAGTTTCATTTACGTCATTTTCGTTTCGTAACTTTTTGCCCTGGTTTGCATAATTAGGGAAGTAAACTGGTTACCCACATGTTTTGACAGATTCCTCCTGAAACTAGATTTCCATTATAAAAGCTTGGATAAGATGAAAATAGGTTAAGTGAGATCAAAAATTGTTTACTAGGTCAACTAGAAATGAATCCACAGGAAACAGATGCCTCGCCCCCCCACTTTTGAGTTTTGCAGTTGCAAACTTTCAAGACGGACCAACAGACAAATGCATATCTATTCCCCACCTTTTAGTGATGGGGGCATAAAAACCTTTACAAATGAGAGGCTATAACTTAGTCAGAATGTTTCTTGATGAAATCTGGGACCAGTTCAAAAGTAGGTGATCTGGGGTAAAAAAATATGTAGCTGGGGATTTTGACTACTTTTGAAGCTACTTTTGACTGGATCTTTATAAAACTATTTTCAGAATGTTCCCTTTCAGTTAATCCGGGACAAGTTCATATGGGGTCAAAAACTAGGTCATTAGGTCAATTCTTTAAAAATCTGAACACACTCTAGGCTATGCTTTGGCTCAATCTTCATGAAACTAGGTCAGATAGTTCCCCTTGATAAAAATTATGGTAAAGTTCAAAAGTGGGAGTCAAAAATATGGTCACTAGGTCAAATTTAAAAAAAACAACTTGTGAACACTAGAAGCTGTTTCTTGAGTCAATTTTATGAAACTCTCAAAAGTAATTTCATGATGAAATTTTGGATGAGTTTAAAACATCCTCAGGTTGTGTTCTTCATAACTGTAAAGTTTCATCAATATCAATTCAGCTGTTTAGGAGGAGTTGCACTTAAGAGGCCTGTTGCCACATATTGCAATATTAAACTAAGTGCAATTATCTGCCTTGAAATATTTTGGACTGTGATTATCATCCTCTATGGACATTTTCAGGTTATGTACTGATATTGTGTCAAGTTTCATCAGTACCAGTCCATTGAAGAGGAGATTCACATGGACTTGGGGATTCCTATATATCCCCCCCCCCCCCCCCACCGCCACACACACCTTTCCACCTCTTAAAATTTTTTTTTACAAAACTCATAAACTCTACAGTCTATATACCAAACCTTTATGCAAATTTAATATGTCAGAATGTTCTTCTTGAATAAGTCTTGGATGAGTGGATTGTATTGGGTCTAAAACTAGGTCACTAGGTTCCTTTCCAATACCAGCAAGATGGGCCTATGCTTGACCGGATTATTGCCTTTAAGAATATGAGAATATTCATATCATTTAGTTTTTGAAAAGATTATAAGTCCAAATCTCGGTAATTAATTTGTGTTGAAACTTAATACAAGGAAAATGAAACTTTATCTCAACCTATTATCCAGTAAGACGACTCTATCTGTATTTTTTTTACTAAGATATTCTTGTTAAGGTTATATATACAAGTGCAATTCCATCAAAATACATATCTCAGTAAATACTAGATGTATTGCAACTTAAGACAGAAGGTCACCATACCCCTACATTTCCGCTGTGTTTTGTTATTCCCACTTTACAATATAACAGTTATGTACTGAACAGGAATTGGTCATAAAAAAATAATATTGCATTAGTGTAAATAGCCTTTGAATATGCACACATGTATAACATTGCATGCATGGTGGTACACATTGAATAGCACATATTATTTAAATCACATCAAAAGATGTGAATGTGATATTTAGCCATAAATCGAGGGCATCAGATATACCTTCTGAGCTGTGGAATGTAAACAATATCTTAGACTACTATGATAGTACAATAAGAAATAATCAAATTGATTTATTGATTACAAATAATGGAAGAAATTTGACAGAGTAAACACACGTACATTGACAGTGTATATTCATGATTATGCACACAGGCACTAAATAACGGGATTTTAACATGTTTTTGAGCTTTATTATGGCTTTAAATAAAATATGCTTAAAGGCATTATCAACAAAGGCTATAAGGTGAGTCACCAGTTGTTCAACAAAGCAAAAACAGGCCAAAAAGTCTTACTTTAGGACACATACAAAAGACAGATTACTGGTAAAGGTAAGTGTAACTACTATACCCTTCAGTGCTTGTATGCTAAAAAGAATATGCAAAACCATTTTGTCAACTATCAGTTCTTTTCAACTGTCCTCCCTACAATAAAACATAGCAATTTTTTCAGCCTGAAACACTCATGTCTCTGAACTCAAATGAAACATTGAAACTCTTAAGTTTATATATTGATCTAAGGTATAATCCAGTTGGCATATGCCTTGCTCTACCTTTCTCCTGCCTACAGAGGGATATCTTGCTGAAAAACAAGCTCCTAGAAGGGTTAGTCTCGCATTTCATGCTATATTCTTAATACATGCAGTGTACCAGTAATACTTTACAAGACTTTTCAAAAGACATAACTATCTTGTATACCTTAATTGCAAGCCAGATTTATCTACAGAAAGTATTTTACTCTTGAGTGCTTTTTTTTTAATCAGGAATGTCTTATTTTATGAATTTACCTTAGCCCAATTCAAATCTAAATTTTAACATTGAAACTTGTGTCTGCTACTTGAAACATGGTAGTCTATTCTAACAGGATCGCCCGGTTAGCTCAAGTGGTAGAGCGTCCGCTTTCGATGCGGGAGGCCACGGGTTCGGTCCGCGGCAGGGTCATACCAAAGACTTAAAAAAAAATGGTAGTAATGGCTTCCCTACTTGGCGCTCAAGATTTAGGGTTAGCATTACTACTGGTTTTGTTGGTGTCAGGATAAAGTGACCGGCTGGGGTTCAGCCCCCCCCGTGTATCAGTGCTATACACTGGACCTATTAAAGTACCA
>JAULCC010091845.1:0-14308 GCA_032358795.1 Nuttallia obscurata
CAAAAACACTATTTTCCTTTAGATAAACGTAGCAGTATGACTAACACTTCAGCTGTGCTCGTATATACTCGGCTGCATAAACACATAATTTCTAAAAAAGCAATGATGAAGCACATCTACTTTTATAATTATACTAAACATGAAATGCTTGAAAAATTTGACATTATATCCTCCACCTGCAGAATATTCTAGTTTGTACTATACTCAAATAGTTATCACTCAAATAGTTATCTTGCTTCTAAATGGGTTATCTTTTTTATGATACAAGCTTTTTACTTCAACATTTCCAAGACCAGTGGCAATTTTCTTGGCATTAACACAAACATTCAAGAAGTTTATCGGTCTTCAATTTTGTTTCAGATAAATTATGTTGCCCACAATTTTGGACCCTCAAAATAGATTAGTGATTGGTATGTTTTATTCTTCATGTTCACATAAAATTTAAGTATCCTATGAATCACTCATAAAGAATAATTTCAATTGTATTTAAGGCAGTATGCATATTCTCCTCTATAAAAATTACTTCATACAGTCAATGCATTTATTTCCTGTTAGATATTAAATCAGAAGAATAAAAAGAAATACATCAATCTTAAACTTTACTTATAATTGGTGTCTCTAGAATTGAACACCTCTTTTGTGAGTAACAGTCTTAATTGTTCTCATTAGTCATTTTTTTTAAATTTCATTTCATTTCACTTTTTAAACATTTCCAAGATATCTTGTGTAATGCAATAAACCATCCTGATTTAAAGAGCACCAGTAATATTTCTAGCAAAAACACTCCAGTGTTCTTCAATATCATGAAATTTGCACCTAGGACAAACATGGACCATTTTCTAGTTCAGGAACCAGGAATACATCCATCTTCAGAACTAAAACAGTCTTGTCTACCAAATTTTCTAACCCATAAAAATGCTACAAAATATCTCTTAACTATATATGATAAAAACACTTTTCTTAATTCAGACATTATAGAATAACCTTAACAATCACTTTGACATAAACAGTAATCCTGAACATGCTCAAGACAACTTTACCTGAAATCAGTGTTGAATTCTTATTATGACCGAAAAATCCATCATTTTTTCCAATGCTGAAACATTTTACATTACATTAGTACTGGCACAACATGTAACCCATTGCCCTGGTTTTCTCAACCAAAACATCTTGGATACAACTCTGCTATTAATCTATACAATCTACACTAAAGTCTACAGGAAAACCACAGAAACTATTTTAAATATACAGTAAACATATTCACATCACAAATTGGGTCAGAAGTTTTACAATTGGTAGACCAAATATCAAATACCTAAAATATTACTGGTATCCACTGATTGACAGATATCTACCAAAGAATAACAGAAATTCAAATGAGTTATAAATGAAAATATTTATTATTAAATGTTTAGTTTTTGGGGTTGTTGTGTGCTTCAAGTTTTCCACTTAATGTTGGAGCATAGGAACCATGGCAATGACAAAAATTCGATTGGATCAAGTTGGGTTTTACGGCACCGCAACACTGTATAGGTTATATGGCACCATTCAGGAAAAAACTTGTTGGATCCACATCTCATTTACATCGAGATAAAAATATTAGGTATGGATCCAACAACTTAATACCTGCTGAAGAATCAGAGATTCAGAAACTCCAGATTCACATTCAAACCCTGTTAATCGCCTCTTACGATCATGCCAGGGTTCAGCAGTGGGCCAAATTCTTGAGCTACATTAGCACGCCCAGGCCCACATGGGGCATGACAAAAATCTCTCATTATGGAGAATGAGACCGGATGGGGATGGATTCAACAACCTTTTTGCTTTGACAGTTGAGCAAGCACCCAATACAACACACAGACTGATGTGTCGTTAATGATATTATCCATTTTTATCAAACTATGTTAATCATTTTCATTGAAAATATGCAATGGATGTTATAAATGTTAGAGATGCTTGTAACTTCAATACAAAGTGCTGGATATCCTTTACTGGAGTATCATTCTCTATGTTTTAAGAGATTACATTAAATTAAAATGATATAGATTCATATCTGTTGACAAGTATTATTTTTACTTTATAATGTCAAATCAATGATTGTAATAGTTGTTTCCTCAGGATATAGGGAATCAAATCATAGTATGTAGTGAAGAACTAATTTCAAGACAAAGCTTTTTACCAATTTAATAATAGTTGGTAAACCTGAACTGTGCTTTATATTTTGATTCACACAATTAAGATATGCCATTGCATCCTCATTAGCATCCTCGCTGTCAGTTGTATTATAGAGCTAATCATGTAACAAAGGGAAGTAACTCTTGCCATAATTTTATTTTCTATGAATGTTCATATTTCAAGAGAAAATGAGCCAGTTTCCTCATTATTTTTATTATAAAAAAATAAATTGATTTACTGACATTTAAAAACATTTAAACAGTATTTTCCAAGTAGATTTTGGTATTCCATGTAATCCAAATATCATGTGGGAAGAGCTACAGACAAGCTTTTATGGCATTGGGTATTTATCCCTTTGTTTTACTTGAGTAATTTTGCAAATTTTCAATTGGGTTTCAGACAAATTTCTAAAGGGTAATGTTAATTTAAGTTCTGACAAACTTGTTTTCTTTTTGTTACTCCTTGATTTTGGAAAATATAATGTTTTTTTATAATTTTAAATGAGTAAATACTAATTACACCAAAAAGTGCTTACTTGTTGCCATGACATAGGTCAGGTGTGTCTTTAGACTCTAAACTGTAACTCGTTAATCCTAAATATAAGTTCAAGCCTTGTGCTATTTAGCATTTACAGGGTTATACCATACTTCAGTGAAACAGACATTTTCATATCATCGTACAATAAAAAGTATGAGGTAGGCTATACATGTGTAATTAGGAGATATCAATATTCCCCATATCTTAATTTACTGAATTCACTTATTTCAAGAATCCCTTATTTTATGTGTCTGTATTTATGAACAAGAGTGCCAAACTGTCACAAAATACGCCCTACGTAATTTGGCCATCCTGCCAAATCTGACATTTTGGGTAAGCATAAACACCATGTTTATAAACACCAACATATTCACCAAGTTTGATAAAGACCGGATGAAAACTCTTTGACTTAGAGAGCAGAAACCATAATTTTTGACAATTCAAGGGCCATAATTCAGGAGTGCCTGGGGGGATTTGACTGGTTATAGAACTGGTCGAGATATTATGCCCACCAACATTTTCACCAAGTTTGATAAAGATCGGATGAAAACTCTTTGACTTAGAGAGCGGAAACGCCTGCCGCAGGTGTTCCCATAATACATCCCGTTTTTCAAACGGGCGTATAAAAAAGATTATAAATACAAGATTATAATAACTAATTAATGATACAATGTAAAATTTTCATTATTCTTAACAACCAAATTCAACATACCGTAACAGTAATCTAAACTTTCAGTTGTAGAAAATACATGGTTATAAAATCTTCTAAAATGTTATCCGAGCAGATTAAGGAAATTCCCTACTGCTTTCATGTTTACAAACATTCATTGCTAGCCACATGGATGTTACATAAACTATTACA
This sequence comes from Nuttallia obscurata, assembly GCA_032358795.1. Lineage (NCBI taxonomy): Eukaryota > Metazoa > Mollusca > Bivalvia > Cardiida > Psammobiidae > Nuttallia > Nuttallia obscurata. Next base: position 3,575 of record JAULCC010091845.1, read on the forward strand.
TTAATTACTGATAAAACTTGCTGGCCCCCTTTTTATAGTTGCTTGTAGAAATTATCAAAAGTAGGAAATTTTGTATTCTGAAGAATTGGTCTTTATAAAAAGTATGAGATTTACAAATATAGTAAAAATGATAAGATGGTGGCTTTTGAATCACATACTATTATGCTAGACTACTTGTGTGCCAATATTCTGACACTCAAAAAAAAAAGAGCCTGTAACAAAACAACTTCTATTTCAAAGCCTTATTGGCCATTAAAATCCTAAATGTTCACAGTTAAATATTCCATTGCTCATTATAGATCAAACCATTGATCAATTGTTCCATCTTTTCAGGTGAATGTTATCCAGTGCATACCTTGGCTACACCACCACTGTTTGTGAAGCCAGATGGCTTGTTACTAGCATTTTTTCTCCATTAGTATCACCTCTGTAAACAAGTGCAATTCTTACCACAAGTCCCATGATAATGGTACTGAAATATATTTCTTTCAAAATACTACATATATATATGCTACATGGCAAGTTTTAAAATTGAAGTGAAAAAAAAATGTCTTTCAACAAATTGGTTAAGTCTCCTGTCATAATTTACCAATCTACCCCAAAATTGAATAAATATATATCTATATAAAAATTTCATTTTAAACTTTTATTCTATCAAAAATCACATAACAATGTACTGAAAACCAAATATATAAATTGCACAAAAAACCTGTTTACTAATTGGACTTAAAAATTTCACACCCAAGCCCAATATTATCAAATTCCATATTTATCAATCACTGCTATATAAGGTAGGCACTTTTAAGAAAAACAAGTTTGTTCCAACACATTCTCATACACACATGTGTAGTCTACACCAATCTTTATAGCAAGCTGTCACAAGAACACAACTTACAGTTATAATGCCAACCTTGAAAATTACCTGATTAGAAAAATGTCTAATAATTATCTCCTTCTTTTCTTCAGGGTTACTCTGTTTCCACTAACTCTTTGATATCTGTATCCATGTTGCTCCCATTCTTCATCAGAAGTATCATTGCTGTAATCTTCAAATCCAGTACTTGTCTGAGAATAAAATGGTGGCCGTCCGTTCCACACTTCACATTCCTCTTCATCATCATTGAAGTAATCACCAGTGTCATGCAACTCTGTTGGAGAGTCAGAAAATAGTCGATGTTGTGGAGCTGTACGCTTTGTACCAGCATTGGCTGTCACAGGCTTCAACAAGGCCATAGATATTTCAGGGTATTTCTCTTTTTTGGTAGCTCGCTTTCCTTTACTCTTTCCCTTCCCTCCAGTACTTTTCTTGGTTTTTGCACCTGTGGATTTGTGAGAAACTGTTTTGTTTGTTTTTTCCATTACTGTTGTTTGTGATTTGGCCGTTTTTGCTCCACTGTTTTTTCGTTTGATTTCTTGCAAAATTTGTCTTTCCTTCTCTACTGCGTTATTCAGTATTTGTTGAAACTGTGACCGGGCAAAATTCAACTTCTCCTTTGATGGCCAGACAGGTTGTTGTTTATTTTGAAGAGTTTGTCTGGTATTTTCATTTTGAAAAACAAGCGACTGCGCTGTACTAACACCACCTGGTGCTCTCATGGCTAGCTTTCGCTTTGGGGCATTTTCCACCTGTGATAATCTTGGTTTTATCGGTGTGGCACTCATTTTATTCGGGTCAATTGCACTTAGTGAACTATTAGTGTTCACATACACATAAGTTTGGCCATAAATGTGATCCCCTTCTACATTTTCATTTTTTATAACAAACATCTCTTCTGGCTCCTGTTTTACAAATGTCTGACTTTCTGTATGGAATGGACTCAGAATTCTGTTACTAACACCTCTGTGTTGGGGAGATATCCGTATCCTCTTCCCGAGTGGACTAGTATTCAGTCTAAGGGGGCTTCTTCCTTTCTCCAGTAGGGCTTTCCCTTTTGGTGATTTTAATAATTCTTCGACAGCATTTTCTGACAAATCATTTATCCCAAACAAGTTTTCCTCAAAGCTGGCAATAAAGTCTTTGTCCCAGTCATCAAATGATCCCTTTGAGGGACTCTGGTTGATAAGTTTGAAAGGGCTCAGAGAGGATTCCTTGAAAGGACTAAAAGTGACTGGTTCAGTTTTCAAAGGACTTATGGTGAACATGTTGTTCACGTTTAGGCTGTGCTTATTTGGGCTGGTAATGAAAAATTTCCCATGCTCCATGCTGACCCCTTGACCAGTTCTTTGAATAGGATCCTGAAGAGGTTGTTTGGTTGTTCCTGGAATAGAAATCTAACCGATATGAAATTATTGCTATTGAGAAATTTACATGATTCCAGAATTTCTTTTCAGAATCATTCACTTTTGTAACTATTTTAACATAAACTTAAAATCAAGATCCTTTCAGACTTTTTGGGTCATCTTTTCCTTTAACCAATACTTAAATAAGCTATTTTTCACCCATTTGAAACACACAGCTATGGGAAACTATAATCAAAACTATCATATGGACAAGAATATTCAGACACTCTTTACAAATGAAATTTAGAATATGTTAGCTCCAATTATCTCCTTCTTATATGTCATATTCAAGGACACGGCATAAATAGGCCATGCAAGACTAGGATGCAAAGTGACAATTGAATTTCTTGTTTCAAGTTCAAACTTACAATCACATTTTTTTTTTAAACAGAAAGAATACATCTACTGCATGCTGCTTATGCCACATGAAAGTTGCTCCCTACCTGCATGGCCGAGTAATACCATGGTGGTCACTCATTCACTGGGCAACTATAGGATCAATGTCATTAACTACTCTACTTTGCAGAAGGTTCTAGAAATATTGCAAGAAAACAAAGCTTCCCCACAGTTACAACAATAAAACCTTGTAATCATTAAGTACATAGAGGATCTGATATGAGTGGTCATTAGGTACTGTAAATATAAAACGAGTTGAATGAAACGATAGGAAACGAGGCACTGCCGAGTTTCGTATCGTTTCAGACAACGAGTTTAATATTTTCAGTACCTAATGACCACTCATATCAGATTCTGTTTATCACATAACCAAAACATCAGCTGTCTTTTGTTTACAATGCGGCTACATCAAGATGTTCAGGGAATGGCATATACACTACACATACTTAATGACGTCACGTTACGATTACTAACTAGTGGGTTACCCAAAATATCGCATGAGTGTTACCTCACGCTCGTGCGGTAGGTTATGTGATAAAATCTTTTCCTAATGATCTCTTCAATCTTGTTTCTATTACTATATTATATAAGCCTCATAACAAAGTCACCTCTAACCAACCTGGGCAATACATACAGTTGATCACAAAGTCACAAGCAATTTCAAGAAGTAAGGTAGTGAAATGGGGTTTCCATTAATATGACGCAAAAAGCAACGATAAATAAGACTGACTTGCAACGCACTTAATTGGGAGTTGCATAAATCTCAAATTAAAGCAAGTTACATTAATCACTACAATAGTTCTGCAAGTGTTGGAATTGTGTCCCTTAATTACCTTATCCATTCGAGTTGCCATAAAAATAACGCATGTACACCAAAACTGTTCAATGTTTACTACATCAACTTAACATTATTAATTCTGCATTATGTACAGATTTATAACTTTATGCATCTATTACTAACCTGTTGGTGAAGCACTGTAGCCACTGTCAAAAGAGTCGAGATTCACTGAACTGGTTATCTTCTGATTACTTTCAAAGAGACGGTTGGCAAAAAGGACTTCTGAATGACTGATCATCATCTAACTTACAATTATGCCAAGATGTAGACGCAGCTACCTGGAAATAAAAACAAATGTTTCTTCCTTTTGAAAATATCTCTGGGAATTTGAGTCGTGATTCTTAAAATACAGTTCCAGTCAGATTTTCATATACAATCTGCATTATAATTGTACCTTTATTTCATCCATGCATCTGATATATTTGAGCAGTGGAGATACAGTTGGTCCTTTGTGGCAGCGAGACTTTTGACAGTTACCGCTTTCAATTAAGCGCGCACCTTGTCTAACTTTGGTGGCAAATCAGCTGTTTTCGCGGGATATAGAAGTTATTAATCTAATACTTGGTTGATGTATCGAAAAATCTGACTTACCAATATAAATGTCTTGTTTTCCTGTTTTTGTGCAATTTCTGAGGTAGTAGCTTAATAATTCTCTACATTTTGTAATAAATGTAAACAAATTAACCCTTTCACGAGTTGGATATTGGCGCCTTGGTCCGATATGAAACCGTTATGTTGATTGGCTCGTCATACCACTAGATCTGGGCGCCGTATCCAATAAAAATGGAATATGCCATTTAGTGCTGAGCAGTGAATTGATTTGCTATATTTAGCAATGGACGACGGAATGTGTATTGTAATGTAGACATCGTATATTTTCTTCTTTTCTGCATAATGAGAGAATAGAGGTGCGAATTACATATTTAATACGTTTAATTGGAAGTTTTATAACACATGTATGTTAGCACCGTGTGCAAATATATCAGGGTAGAAGAAAAAATCATCACAAATTTCATCTTGTCCTGCATAGCAATTTACTTGTGCAAAAATATAATTGGAGCATAAATCGTATCAAAAACATTAAATTGTGGATTGTGTGGGCGAAATAAGTGTTAGTGTTGTTCTAACTCACATGAAATTATTCCCAGGTATTTTAAATTGCCTGAAATCAAGCAACTTCTATTTTGATTCGTCTATTTCATAATTGATCGGGAACCAGCTACTTCAGTTTTCGTCAATAATCGTGTATTTTTTTTAATTATTGGAATGTGCATGTAACATTGAGTTTGCGATTATCATGGACTTAAATGTGAATATGTGATCAAATATGAAAATCTTTTTCAGATTAACTCATGGATAGCTGAATGTTTGTAGGTGGGAATTGTGCAATACATTCACATTCATGAAATGACAACTGTTGCAGTGGACATTAAAATAGAGATAGTTTTCCTTCACAATCATATCAATGCTTGGAATCTACCATTTAAGCCATTACACAAACTGTTAAAAAGTGTATTGTGATAAAATGTGATTACTATTAGTTTTTACACATGCCCATGTTAGACCTTTGTGATATACTTTAGCCTTTAATATGTAAATAAATGTATGTTTATTCATATATAAAATTGAGCATTGGTTGAATTCAACTTCAGGTTATTTCATTTGATTTCTTTTAAATGTTTTGTATATATATACTAACCCAATTAACCACCCTAGGTAATGCTATTTGAATAAAAATGTATATTTTCATTTGATAGATAATAACATGACTAGTGCTATTGCCAGGAGAAATCCTAGTTTATAAAGTTCTTAGCTAAACATCAGTGTAACTGAGCGGTTAAAGTCATTGACTTACCACTGAAGTTTTGATTCCCTGTTATGGCACTTCAGATTTTTCAAGTGAGGAAGCATTCCAGCTGGCTTGCAATAGATTTATTCTTCTACTTTACTTCTACTCCATGCCTGAAACAGTGTACAGAGGTCCCCAGGGTCTTCCTCCATAGACTGTAATGAGCTGGACTTTGCGATATGACTGAAATACTGTCAAAGCTACATTAATTCTTTATAAACAAATTGACATTTTAGTTACGAACTAGCTGAAATTTAAAGACAAAACTTAATTTATGAAAATAAAAAAAAAAAAATATAAAAACTTGTTTCATAAATTACAATTATAAGAGACTTTCATATTGAAGGCTATTCGCTATGTAATATTTATTTCTTGCAAAGGACATTTCCGCTTTATATTTTGCTGCTTGAGAAATGACTTTGATACATTTTTTTTTATTTTTAATTATTAAATCCTAGCCACATTAAATAAAATACCAGAATATTGAAGAATTCTCAGAAGAAAAAATATACTTAACACTTTGTTGGTTTCATGAAAATTTAATGTTTACTTAACACCTGCAGATGTGTTCATTCCATTGTACTTTAACTATTTAAAGCTACTGCACTCCAGATATAGCCGTGGATATTGAATATCTGAAACCTGTTGCAATTTTTGAGAAAGATTCAGGAAACATGGATCTATGTACTACAGTCACACGATTCACCGAAAGCGTCGTATTAACCCAAAGCTACTGAAAGCGTCTTGGAATAACTGAAAGCGACTTTATAAATGCATTTTTCTTAGTTATTAGTGATAGCAATTTTACATCTAAAATTTACACCCGTTAGTCACAGTGTAGACAATTTTATCAGGGTTTCAGGGACTATGTGCATTCATGTTATTTTTGTATTCACAAACATTTGCAGATGTTTTTAACTTCTGAAATTTTTAACCAAATTTGGAGATCATTTTAATGTGTCAGTGTATATTGTGAATAAATTAGATTAGAACAAAATTATTTGAAAAAGATTTGATCTAGTTGGTACACCTCTTTTGACAATCAACTTTCAGCTGTCTTGAGGTAGGTCGGTGGTTCTACTCGGGTGCACTCAGGTGTACTCTGTGCCTGAAATAGTTTACAGAGGTCCCCCGTGTCTTCTTCTACTTGTAATGAACTGGACATCGCGATATGACTGAATTTCACTGAAGTACTGTTAAAGCGATAGTAAATTCCTAATAAACAAACAATTAAACAAAACAAAATAAACTAACTAATGTAGAGCTTTGTGATAATTAACAAAAAAAAAGGCAATAAGAATAAGTCTAAATTTTTATGCAGACTATAAATTGAATAGCTATTGATTTGAAAATGTTATTCCTTGTCCTTTGTAGAAATAAGCCATAAAAGTTTTAAGTCACTGCTTAAGTTTCACTGATATTGATGCATGCATTTCAGCTGGAATTAATTTATAACATATCATATGTTCAGTATTGATCCATAAAAGCCATTGGCCTAGGGGTTTATTTAAAGATGGTGAACCTGAGGGCTAAGTTTGAGCGCATTTCCTCTATGTGTGCACTATGTAAGCATTCAGTATGGAACAGTTATTTTGTCGTAATTGTATAATAACCTTTTATTTTTTTTAGAGCTGAGTAATATTGTTTTTTTGCTGTTAAGTTGTAACAGTTGAAGTAATGTTTTGTTCTGACTTATTTTGTTTCAGGGTGATTGGTGGTTCCCAGATTGGCAACATGTACCAAGTGCAACTGGAAAGAGATAAGTTGACCCAAGTTGAACTCCAGGATTTTGAGAGGGGCATTGCTGTTTGATTATGAGGACGATTAAAGATCCAAAGAAAAAGCCGGAGGTGCGGCGTAGAACGGATTTAGATGAAGAAGAAGATGATACCAGATCCACTAAAAGTACACCACCAAAAAAGCGAAAGGCAGCAAAGTCAACAAAAGATGATAGCTTTAACAGTCTGAATGACTCTGGAAGTATTGCAGATAATCAGAGTGATAAACTGTCAGAAAGAAGTAGTATTATTGGTGAAGAAGATGCTTCCGACTTATCTTCTTTAAAAAGCACTCCTCCAAAGAAAAGAACTTACCATAAACTTGCCAACAAAAGTGCAGAAACTAACGGAGATGTAAATGCTGAGTCTGAACAAGACGCAGAAAAGAAAGGAAAAGCCAAAAGGCTTCCTAAAAAGGATGAGAAAAATGATGTACTTCATGGTGATGAAGAAAAAGATGGTGCTAAAAAGTTGGTGTCTGAAAAGAAATCTCCTAAAGGTAGGAAAAAAGTACCAAAAACAGCAGAAAGTGTCTTAGATGATGATGGAAAGATTCTTAAAGATGGAAATGATAAAGTCACTTCAAAGGGTAGAAAAACCAATAAGCCTGCTAAGAAAATAGAACGGAAATCAAAAGTGGAAGAAAATCAGATTTCTGATGCAACTGAACCATTGAAGAAAACACCACCAAAACGTAAGAGAAAGCTATCAGGACCTCTTGGAGAAGAATCGGATGTTAAGGATAAAAAGATCAAAGGCAAAAAAATAACAGTTCAAGCAGAGGACAATGAAAATGATACTCAAACTCAAATCAAATCAAAACCAAAGATGGAAAAGAAATCCAGGAAGCAAATTCTAAAAGAGAAAGCTCAGTTAGAACTCAAAAGACAGACAGAAGAGCAAAGAAACGCGCATTCAGAGAAAGGAGGCATTGCATTGAGCATAGAACCTGATAGTAAAGCAGAAGACTCACCAGTTCATCAGAAAACATCAACTCCAAAGAAGAAATCTCTTAAAACTTTAGAAAAAGCAGATTCTAATTCAGTTATTCAAAATCATGTTACAGAAAATGTAGAAATAAATGAACCAATTATCACAGATAATGCTACAAAATCTATTGAGGAAGTATCAAAAGAAGACTATGTGCTGCATGTGCCTAATGATTCAAAATCTGACGAGGAACCAGAAGATGAGGGCGATACATTTTCTGATCTTGATACTAGTTTTGAGAGTATCAACAGTGTTAGGACTAAACTTGAACCAACTGATGAAAAGAATGGCAATGGAATAGATTCAGCAAATGAGAAAAGTCAAGAAAACCAGCATGAAACACCTGATAATAAAAGCAATGCATTAAACACTTCTATTGAAAACAAAAATGAAATAAGTATAAAATGTGAGAGCTGTGGATATATTTCAAAAAGCAAAGGTGGCCACACTAGACATGTGAGAAAGTGTCAGCCAGATAAACTGGGTTTAGAGGGGTCTGGACAAGGAAAAGTGACAAAGTTTCATCATTGTGAAGAATGTGATTATTCAGCTCCAAGGCGAGTGCTTGTCATAAACCATATGAAAATTCATGGAATTTTTCAATGTAAACGGTGCACATACAGAACAGACTGCGAAGAGAATTTAGATGATCACTCTGGTCATGAACATAAAGACAGAAGCGACTGTAAGTTCTGCAAACTGTGTAATCGCTATGTAAAGTGCAGTGAAATTCCTCTAGAGAAACACATGGAAGAGTGTCAGGGGAGAGTGCCCTTCAAATGTCCGGAATGTTCAAAAGAGTTTCAGTATGAGTCTTCCTTGAAGTGCCATGTAGTGTCACACTACCCTGACCAACCAAAACTCTTCAGCTGCGATCAGTGTGATTATAAATCAAATTACAAAGCAAATCTCAAAAAACATGTTCGCCATATCCATGAGCAGAGAGGGGAGAAGTCCATAAAATGTCCCCAGTGTGACAAATATTTCCACACTGAGGACAACATGAAACGTCATCAGAAGCTTCACTCTACTGACCGGCCATATAAATGTAATCAGGAAGACTGTGACAAGGCATTTAAGACAATTAATGGCTTGAAATTCCATATGATATCTCATCAGACAGATCGACCTTTCACTTGTGAAGTTGAAGGGTGTACAAAAGGGTTCAAAACTAATCGTGCTCTAGGTATGCATTTAAATGAAACTCACCAGAATGCACCAAAGACATTTAAATGCTCAGAGGAAAACTGCACAATGGCTTTCTACAAGAAGTATCACCTTGAACGGCACATCGATGCACATAAAGGTAACATAATTGCAGGGAGAATTCATTGTTGTTTTTTTAGCACAATTTTCAGAATTATAAATATTTTTGACATATTCTACACGCCCCTCCCTACATAGGTATCTGCATATATTGAACATAACACATGAACATGCTATAATTGCTTTTTATACAAAAAAAGTAGCATCAAAAATAGAATTCTAAACCTAAAAAAAAAAAGCATAATGCTCCTTCATGGTTTAAACTTGATTTTTAGCTCGACTATTCAAGGAAAAGGCTAGCTATCCTACTCACTTCAGCATCGGCTTCACACTTTGGTTTTTTTTTTTTTTTGTACCAGTTCACCTTTTTTCACAACCATAAGAGATATTGCTTTAACACTTGTCTTACAGTACTTACTCACCATCATAACCCCCATTAACAGACAAGGGTACATAACTCAGTCATGGCTTTTGTAAGAACTATGACCCTTTTTCAATATGGAATTTTGATTAAGTTTTTTTGTACCAGTTCACTTTTTTTCAGAACCATAAGAGATAGTGCTTTTAAACTTACAATACTTGTTCACCATCATTACTTCCATCATCAGACAAGAGTACCCTGTCCTGGTTTTTGTATGAATTATGGCACTTTTTCAACTTAGAAATTTCATACCAGTTTTTTTCTTCAGAATCATAAGTAGTTACTGCTTTGAAACTTACAATATTTGTTTACCATAATAACCTCCATCAAGTTTTTGTACCATCAAAATTTTTTTCCAGAACCATGAGAGATATTGCCTTTAATCTTACAATACTTGTTTACCATCATAACCTCCAACAAAAGACAAGAGTACAAAACTCTGTCAAGTTTTTTAGCTAACCTGAGCACAAAGTGCTGAAAGGTAGAGCTATTGTGATAGGAGACTGTCTGTTGTTGTCCGTCCATCATCAACAATTTCTTCAAACATCTCCTATGAAACTGCTTGGCCAATTTTAAGAAAATTTCCCATGAAAGCTCGTAAGTTGGTCCTCTTCCAGATTCCTTCAAAAAACTTAGTTCTACATAGTTCTATGCAGAACTGTAGTTGCCATGGCAACCAAAAGGAAAAAAAATGAAAATCTTCTTCTCTGAAACCACATGGCCAGTTTCAATCTTATTTCACAGAAATCATCCTTATATGGACCTATATCAAATTCCTTCAAGTTTTGTTGATTAGCAAAATAATCATGGCTGCCAGTGGGACAGGGCTTCTTTTCACAATATGACTATATTGAAGACTTTGACAATCGTCTCCACAGTAATTGCAAGCCCGATATCAAAACAATTTCACAGAAAT
>JAULCC010091956.1:0-10111 GCA_032358795.1 Nuttallia obscurata
AAGCATTGGTGTTCCATGTGAATGATATGTTCCAATAATGAGTTCACCAAAGTTGCACATCTTTCTAGGAATTACAAATAATATCTGTTATCTAACAGGAGGTTTGGTGCCTGCGACAATATTCGGATATTTTGGGAGTATTTGTCAGACATTATTAGGTGTGAAACGTTTTTATTTATAGACATGATATGAATGTTGAAATTGCGACACGTGGTATACTTGGTTCTGCCAACCCAAAAATAAAGCTTATGTGTTTGTCTTGGGAAATGATGACATTTAGAAAATTCAGTGTTCAAACACTGTATCTTATTCAATATTTTTTTACTTCTGCAGTTACTAAAAATGATACGCGTTTAATTAGTAAAATATTCATTATTCTTTAATAAATTGTCACATGTAAAAAAGATCAAAGTAAGGAAAAGCGTAACATAACATTCCATTTTAACGTTTTTTTTTCAAAATTCAAATTCACTATTTTACGAACCATTGTTTTAATTATTAGTAGACATAATATGGTTGAAATATCTATCAGAGGTTTGAAGTACTTTGGCTTCTACTTGGAGGTAAAGGAAACTAACGATAAAGTTGATTCACCTTGCCAACACCCTTCTAGTTAGACAAGCTTCAATTACTGTAACACTTTGGCACCTTAGTATGGTTGGTACATTATAAAGGTCTAACCTTATAACATTGCGCTTATGAATATATATAGCCTTGTATACTACAAAACATATGCACTTTAAATGACAATGAACCATTTTCACCCTAACCTAATGGGAGTGAAGACAGTAATTAAATGATATAAGTTTGTCGCACGATATCAAATAGAGTTCAAATTATGGCTTTAAGTCATATTCTAATGACAGACGAAACCCAGTAGAAGGTAATTTAACCTTTTTTCTAAAAATGTAATAATTGAACTACATACAATGCTCTTCAAATCATGATGTAATTTCTGAAACGGATTTACATTGTGCATATGTGATCATGAAACCTTTGAAATTTACTTTTAGCGCAAAATTTAGTTTTTTGCAGTTCTGTTAACATTTAGATATCTTCTCTGTCACAAAGTGTTAACATACTTCCTTCTTTGACATTTAAATTGAAATACATTATAACGCTTGAGAAACAAATATGTCATTTATAATAAGAAAATCAGTTTATAACAGATATGTGTATTGCCTACTTGAAGCCCCTCCAACGCATTGTTTTTTTTTGAGATTGTATAAAAACAAAAGTTATGGGGAATGGTAAGAACTATTTAAATTTATCCCTAGCGTTTTAATGTTCTTACATTGTCATGGAAAGCTTATGGTTGTTTTGGAAGTAAATGTTTTACCTATGTACAAGAAAATTTCCGTAAGTGTTGAACTGTCATTTCTATTGCATTCGTTGTACCTTGTAACTTCCCATGTATGATAATCGAAAACAACAAAAGATAATACAAAAATGTCAATTACCCTTTATTTTTGTTCATTGTTCTGATTATTCTTGCCTGTTATCAACATGAAGCTATATTTACATAATCACATTAATGCGTCCGGGAATACTTATCTGAAGGGGAGCAAATACATAATCTGAAATGTCACGTTTTAGAGAAACACTGATACAATCAAACGGAATTTGAATGATATACTGTTTCATCCTCATTTATGATAAAACATTAAACAAACTAACACAACAATTGTTACAAATGCTTCAGTCTACATTTCTGTTTGTCAAGCATTTAGTAAACACAATTATGCACTCAAAGCAATTTCTGAGATCACAAAATCAGCGGTCATTAATTGCTTTGCCGTTAACAATGTGTAGTAATTTCGATTTTGTAATGAAACAACAGACTTGAATCTTTCGTGCAATAGTTTAAAGGCGAATAATAAGTTCAAATACACTGCGAGCCTCTTAACTTACAAAATGTTTCAAACATGATTATAATTTCACTAGAATGAGTGGAAAAAAAATATATTCCTTGTCAGTTTTACAGATTATCAGCATCCATACACAGACACAAAAACAAAACAAGCGTCAAGAATATTTCAGTGGAGCCATATCCAGCTACAATGGTAAATATATAATGCATTTCAAATGTATAATTTATGTTTTTATCCGGACAAGTATTTCAAGTACCAATATCGTAGTTAATTAATCAAATCGTTTGACGTAAGTCATGAATTGCTACCCTTTAGCACTTTGCTCTTTACTATTTTCTCATCACAATCTAGCAGACGATACCCACTGGCAGACATTGTATTGACAATGACAAATGGCGACGGAATTACTAGAGTATAAAGTAATGATGCTGTATCTAGATCAAGGCGTGACACTCTGATATTTATGTGTGTTGGTAAGCGGCTAGATAACATGCCGGAGTTGTTGCTGAAAAATAGTTTGGGTGATTATCTCAACACCGAACCTCATACATATTTACTCCATGAGCGACAAACGAGGAGCTGATAGCGAAGGGAGCTTATAGCTTGGTTTAGGGTTTAATCTGCTGTAACATGCTTATAGATTGTCGAAAACACGTTTCATCATAAACCAATATATTTCTTTTACGCTCGAAGCTCTGGTCGGAATACAAGCAACCCAGGCAACAGAGCAAACGGGTATATATGTTATATACTTGTATATGATGGTTTAGTTTTGTAGAATGCCATGATACACCTCAGGCTTTGAGAAACGGTACTTTCACCCTCAACCAACAATACTAGTGGTAGAATAGCACCTGTAGTATAGGACTTAAGAAGAAAATAGCTCAAAACTTGTGCAAAGAATACAAACGATGACTTGACCGCCTCTCAACAAAAACAGACACTATTTATCTCCGCCTTGTTTATACTATTAAAAAAAAGTTAAGTAATTTCTGAAAGAATGTGATATTTGGCCAAAATAAACAGGTAATCGGTAGAAACACAGGTATCAATCTGTTCACAAATTTTATTCTTAAAAAACATCATGAAAATAAATGAAAGTGAAATCAGTTTAAGAAATTGAATTTACGACTTCAATACTGTATGTGGTGGTCGTGGAAAGTCACAAAAATGTCAGTATCTGGTATTGACACAGTGCGCTGCCAGAACTGCTAGGCACCGGCCTCTCAAGGAGCGGACGAGTCGTCTGATGGTTCGAATTGGGATCCTACGCCACTCTTCGTGAAAAGCGTCTTTTAATTGTCGAACATTAGTGATGTCATCACTAAGTGTCCCATACGTGCTCGATAGGCGAGATATCAGACGAGTTTGCTGGCCAATCCAACACATTTTAGTTATTCTGAAGTAGGAAGTCCATTGAGAGTCTAGCAGTATGAGGGCGAGCGTTATCCTGCTGAAAAAGTACGACGTTGTGGCCTAGAATGTCAGTCACAGCTACTAGGGAGGGTGATGGTTTCGTCACAGTATCTATACGAGGTCAATGTTCTTTGGTCCTCTCCTGGCATATTCCTCCCCGCATCATTACGCTACCACCGCCATAGCGATCGCGTTCACTGACGTTTGTAACGTCTAATCTTTCTCCCTTTTTTAGAAGTCTGCTGTCAGAAAAAATACACCTTGAAGAGCGATTCGTCGGTGAATAGCACCTCTTGTCATTGTCTACACACCGATCGGCGATGTATCCGAGCCCACTGAACACGTGCCTGCCGATGTGTTGCCGACACCGGAATGCCTATGTACATTCTCAAGCGATGGGCAAGATTTCGGCTAGACGTGGACCTCCAACGTCGTGATGACGTTACGATGTAAAGAGCATCGCGTGGGGTCGTCTTACGAGGAAGTCCTGGTCGTGGTAGGTCTGAGACGTTGCCTATTAGCACATATCATGTCCTCAGACGGCTGATAATCGATACATGCACATTGAAATGCCTAGCGACGTTTGTTACCAACATCCTTGCCGTAACCATGCCTACTGCTCGCTGACGTTGTTTAGCGACCATTCCTGGACGTCGCCCTATTTTGTTTCAGACAAAAGTTTAACCGGCCTTTTTCGTATGGTACAAAGACATGTGCCTTATTTGTAAAGAATTACTCTATTGCTAACCTGTATTGCTGCGCACGTGTCGCTCGTGGATTGCGTTCATGTTACGTCGCTTAAATCAATTGCTTGCTTATCAAAAGCGATAGCATTGTGTACTCTGGGGAACAACACGTTAGTACAGTACAAGATGATCTACGCGCAGTTTGCATATTGATATAAATATAACATGCAAGGGAAATGACAGTTCAACATTAACGGAAAAGTGCGAAATAAAGTTGTAATCCTACAAAAGTTCGGAGGGATATCACTCCTCGGATCGTCCTAGGAAATAATGTTAAAACACTTAGAAGCTAAAAAATGCTCCTCGGAGCGATATCGCTTTTAAGAATGTTAATGAAACGGTCTTTAGTCGTATCATATTTGTAGAACAAGTACAAGCGAATTGACATATCATCAATAACGGAAAAGGACGACATAAAGTTGAATACTCCAATCCAATATTTAAAATACCACTTACACTTTCCCTGGTTTTAGTCTTACGCTCCTTCTCAATCACTTTTATTTGTTTTAATTTCACCAGTTCATTTTATCTCATTCTTGAATTTCAGACGGATTTTAAACTTGAAATAAATACACGACTTTAGATTTCAGAAAAGATCGTGGTTTCATTTGGCATTTGGTGTAGGGCTTTCTTTTCCATAAATTCACGTATGAATTGTTAATGCATCAATGTTTTTTTTCTGTCGAGGTATATGGCCGTTTGATGTGATTAGGAAATTCAGATTTAATACATGTGTTAATGTAACAATGAAAAGCAACCCAATAATGTTTGCATGACGAAAAATAGAAAAAAAATACTAAAAAAAACCCCAACAACACGCAAATCGAACCCTTTATTTGACAATTTTCACATAATTAACAGGTTAATTGTGTAATGTTATACCTTTTATTACAATGACTGTAAAAGGTGTCTGCAATAATTGTAACTGATCATTATCGGAAACACTTATTGAGGGAATTTTATGATACACTTTGGGTTAGTTAAAATCTTCAGACTAAGGTTTAAGAATTAGTACATCTGCCGCAAACCTCAAAATTATAAAACTTATATTGGAAGCTTTTCAGCATACACAACTAATACTTCAGTTAAGGTGTATACTTATTAACAAACATCGTCTTTGTTACTTTTTAAAGATCAGCTTGTTTATACAGACATGTTGGACTCCACGGACCGTGGACAAATTATGCCTGTTACAGCTTGAGATATACTTGAAAACATTGAGTACCTTTAGGTCAAGGTCGTACATATGTATGACACCAAGGACCAAGAGTAGGACAGTTCGTGCACTAAAGATATGTGAAGGCTAAATTCAAACTACATAAATTGGTAAAAATGAGACATATCCGATCAGATTCGACTTAAATGTAGTTTAGTTGTTGGAGTATTTCGTGTTAACTGTCAACTGGAAGGTATTCGGCCACTCCAAAGGTTATACTTCCATGATGAACAATTCTAATGCAACTTTTCTGTTACAAGCGTTTTGATTGGTTAATCGGTCTAAAGTTGCGGCATATAAATCTACGATATACTTTCAGAAAGCTTAATCAATATTTAGAACGTCATAATGACGCCACAGAACCGTTTGAATTGAATGTCATCAAAGTACTGAGAGCGTTAAAAAACATTTTATTAGATTGCATCAGAACAGGGATAACCGCGCCATCCTTGAAGATTCGCAAACGTACGTAGGCTTTCTGAAAGTATATCGTATATTGGTGGTTTATGTGTCGGCAAATCTTCAAGGACGGCGCGGTTATCCCCTAATTGTATGTTAAACTTTTGCCTTCTCTGGAAATGTTGGTTTGCATATATCTTTATCGACCATATATTGTCAGTTATATCTGTATCCTGTTTTTATTATATCAGTGTTAAACTATTAACTTAGACAATTGATATTGATAATGATTGATATTAGAATTTTTATATGTTGTCGGTACTTAACATTGACGCATTGACACACACATACATAATGTACCATAAAAGTAGGCATTGAAATCACAGAAGAAATTGACACACATGTGTCACTTACAAAATACATTTTATTGTCATGGATTTAATCGCCATGTAGACAGCAATAGTCAGCATATATACTTCAACAATATTTATACTTCTATTCACTTATAAAAAATGCAAATGACGGAAAATAGACATTAATCAGGCTATTTTAGTGTGCAACGAAAACAATCAAAACGTACAATGATTTCAGCAGATGTCAGTTGATGTGAGATACATAAAAGTACCGCATCCTCATTTCAAATTAGCAATGCGCGGCATCTATTTATAAATTTCATTTTCCGTACTGCCATCGGAGTAACGTGTTTGAAATAGACACATGCTTCATTTTCATTGTCATGCATATAAACGACAGCCATTGGTAAGTGATTTTTAAAAAAAGTTTTATTGTTTCGTTTGGTACAGCAGTTAACTTGCAGTTTGACGCTGATAAACCAATGACTCGAAACAGTCACTTCAAATAAACATTGAATTAACTATGATGCCTTCGCACTATGGTAGCCAACAATATTCAACACATATATTTTAATATTTCTTATACTTCTATTTACTTAAAGTGGCAAATGTCAGAAATCGATACAAAGTAGGAAAGTTTAGACTGCAACAAAAATAATTGAAACGAACAATGATTTCAACATCTGTCAGTTGATGTGAGAAACATAAAAGTATCGCATTCCCTTTTTCAAATTAACAATGTGCGTCATACATTTATGGAATTTATTTGCTATACTGCCATGGGAGTAATGTGTTTGTAGACAAGGACTGGTATATGTATCGCTAGCAAGGTTCATTGTTTGAAATATTGCTTAACATTATGAAAAGCCTCACTGATTTCGAATACCGTGTGGATACTATAACGTGTTCTTGTAGGAAATACTTCAACAGGAAATAACAAACACTTCCCTTTCGAACACATGATATATAACATTTCCGGGTTATCGAATGAATACTCAATTGATGTCTATACAAATAAGAAATTTTCCGAATTTCTAACGCAATTTCTTAAAGAAATTCTTTGGTATTGTTTGAGAGAACAAACGTTTGTCGTCTACCTCCAGCCAATGGCTGATTGTCTAAGAGAATTGTAGTTAATGTTAGCATTTGTAATCTAGCATAAGTCTGATTGTTCGTGATGTTAAGGCATTGAACGACTACTATATAAATGACCCCTCCCAATGCAATTGTGTCTTGGAGTGACTACAACTCACAATTAACAGAAAAAATGACATATATTGCTCTGTATATTCGGCCGGACCAAAATGATTAGCTTAGTTTTGATAGCGATATGGTCAGTCGTTATCAGACCCCTGTGCTGTTGTTGATAAGATGATGTCAAATACCCAAATAAAACCATAGCATAGGCAACACAACATACAAAAATTCTCTGTACAATGCCTTTAAAAAAGTGAAATAAAATGAAGGTTCGACGTATGCTTGTCAACAATATCTACATATAACACAGTCATAAATATATACGTGTTATAAAAAGGGCAATCTCTTTGGCAGATATGTGGTATTGCTTTCAGGACACAAACGCAGGCTTTAATCAATTATTAAATTATCCGCGGGCGTAAAGTAAAGGCCGACTGACTTAAGTTTGTTCCAAAAAAGCAGACAGACGACTCTGTTTTAGCATGAAAACTTTACTTATTGCGTTTAAAATCCGGTAATAATTTAATTGTCTTGCAACTTTAAACGATTGTTCATGGTATGCTACATAATCTACTATTATATAAATATATATTCAATATATGTAATTATGTTTTTATTTTGCTTTCTCAGCAGTATATAATGATATACCTTTAGAAATGTTTCTAAGAGGCTTACTTAAGCTCATAATCGCAATATATTTCGTCGCGAATCGAGAGCGTCCGAACTATCTCCCGATCTGCGGAACAACATTATTTTAGAACTTTTTTACAAAAGAAAGATAGAGGAATACAGTGATATTTCGATTAAAGATAAGGGATCAACTAAATGTACAACGAAAACATCCTGTGTTCAGTGATACGTTTTATTAATGATTTTACAGCAATGCACAAAAGAACATGTTTTAACACGTTTTGCTTAAGTATGCCTTTAACAGTTTATCTTAACCATACGGAAGTGTAAGCCATTGAAATATATAATAAGTTATGGTATTCATCGGAATATCATATAATGAAATTTCATATTGAATAGGACACAAGTCAGTATAAATATAAATTAATGATATCAAATATAATAATTTGAAACTTACCAGACTACATGTGATAAATCAAAATATTTCTCTGAATAATAAACCCCATATCTATAATATTTAACCAGACAGTATATCTGTTTATACGTGTAAATCTCGAGCTATCGTAGAGTGTTGCTACTACAGAACAGAAACAGAACTTATGCTTTATTGTCGGATTATACAAGTTTTTTTCATCCATAACATGGTTATGAACGCATATCAAAGTCAAATGATAAATCAAAACAGTACTCACATAATATCCGTACATATACATTCAGTATATTTAACTTAAAGCATAAAATGAGAGCAATACAGAAATATATTAATCCTTATGATAGAATGAAAGATGATAGAAACGGTGCAAAATAATTGGGTTTCATCCGTTAAAACTTTGCTATATTCTACAGGAATTGGATATATCTGGAAGAACCCTGGCACTGCAAATGAAATTTTATTTTTAAGATCGTTTGAAAGTCGCCACAAGGACATTTTCTTAAGACTCTTATAACTATCTGTTAAAAGTTATATATACATATATATACTTATATAAAAATAACAGATACAGAACATTTATGACCCGGATATATATATATCCGAATCATAAATGTTCTGTATCTGTTATTTTTACACGAGTATTAATACCGTTCGTACCCAAAGCTTTCTGTTATATCTTTATACAAAAGCAATATTTCGAGTCTTTAGACATGTATCATCTTAAGTCAATAAAAGTTGACTCATCGAGATAAACAGTTAGTATTATTTCTTTCATGAGTACCATAGTATAAACTAATATTCGTCTATAAATGTTTGGTAATTTGTTTCGTGCTGTGATTGATATTCCTTTCAGTCGTCAATAGTTTCACATGTGATACTATACATGTACATATAAACTTTCTCGAAATATACCTGAAGTATGCCTTGCTCATATGTAAATGATAAAATTGATAGATACAAACATCCCAGTCATAATTTAAGGAAAAACAAATATAATGGTGTAGGGGCAAGACTTGTTGGATATCAATATGCCGAAAGTTTCTAAAAATATACAGCTGTAAAACAAAATTATGGCCAAAGAGGTACGTAATGTTAGACGTCTTCATGATTTACTAAGTATTAAAAAGTCAAATAGTATAATTAAAAATGTTTTTCTCTTCTAAGCTTTTTTACAGAAGTGCAGACCTTAATGGATGACTACTGATGTTACAAGTCGCTGATTACAGAATTCTAGTATCTAAAGGGCTATCGTGACCTTTGTGATTATATATATTATAATTCTTTGAACTCTTTTAAACGAAAAAAAAAAACATATTATGCATGTTTCGATTAAATAGCAGTGAATATTTTAGACTAATGAGTATTTTAAAAACAATAAAACATCGCCCGGTTAGTTCGGTAATAAACCATTGTGTAATGTGGGCCAAAGGAAAACAAATTCTTTAGAATTGATCGAAATGGCTTTCCCTTTAATCACATTTGGTTTTACCTGTTTTATAGCAACTTTTATTTAATAGCAAGCACGACAGTATTCGCTCGAAAGATAAGACATTTAGAGGCTCTTGAATTTTCAGTGACGTCACTTGCGGTTTCTGTCAGCCTAAAGTGCTCGGTAAAAGTTAGAGCTAGACCTAATGCAATTAACATTTGCACGCCCTTCCTAAAAATAGTATTCATACGCTGATAGGGATAAAAGGAATACTTTGCAATTCGCTTAAAAAAGACCCTACTCGAAAACGATTGAAAATCGAATCGAGGACACATATACGCTATGAAATCCTTTAGTTATATCCGAATACTATAATATTTCGAACTAATTATAATTAAGCCTAATCGGTAGTTACAGATAT
>JAULCC010092067.1:0-14307 GCA_032358795.1 Nuttallia obscurata
TAATTTAGGGTTTCATAAAAATAGTTCGTTGCTGTCATTCAATTAACCCTGCTGTCATCCCCGCAAGCAACTGTCACAATTGACTGACTGGCAAGTGAAAACCCCTCGTCACGAAGGCAGGGACCAAGTTGTCAGCGATTCGAGCCAAAGATCCCAGGGTTTGTCAACGAGTGGTGTTGCCGCTACACCAATTGTCATCATTAATAAATATGACGTTAAACCGTTCAAAAGGAGCTAACTATTTTTTCCTCCTCAGTCTTCAAATACGTTTTAAAATGTCATTACCTTCATTCAAATATTTCATTGCAAAACAGATTCTTCTTAAATCTACAGACAACAGATAAATTCTGTTAAAATTTCCAACATCACCCTCACCCTCATTTAAAAAAAAATTAAACAGCTTTGCGAAATATTGTAAACTTCAAACGTGCTTCAGACCGAAATTTTCTTCACATAATTCTTTAAAAAGGCCCTATAAATGGAAATGAACTCGACTAGGTTCACCAGTTGAAAAGTTCAGTTTGCTGGGAATGGAGATTTTTCGTGAAGGTTTCCAAATAGCAGAAGGTTTCGTAGAAATACTCGTTGACTCTGGGCGCTAAAGTATGTTAATTTTATTATTTTAACGATAGAGTTTACAGATAAAACCATCTTGTTTATCGTAGAATAAACAGAATCCAATGCATATTATCAAATTTAAGTTAAATTTTACTCCAAAAAAACAAACATCCTATCAGAACATTCCCATATTCGTAATACAGTTCTTTTTTATGTTTCAGTTTTCTTTCTGTAGTCGTGTTAGCTTATCAGATATACACGCACGTGTTTTTGCATAGATGCACTGCCTAAAACGATGTGGTTCTGTTTTTCATTTGAACTGTTAGATTCAGAATTCATTAAGCATGCGGATACACTCCAAATCAAGACAGACACCTGTTCTTCTTACGTTTGTCGACGTCTGTCTGTCCTATATGTTTGTCTATTCGTCCGTCTGTCTATTCTCTCTGCTTCTTGTAGGAAATTTTACCCAGTTTATTTTTAAAAAGTGCTTTTTTCTTAAGCAAGCTGAGTGTACATTAACATAAGATTGGATTTTCAAAATTGGGACCTTCAGTTCTTTATACATACATCCAGTCTGTTATTTCACCTCTGGTTAGTTGAAAAGGAAGCTATTTTTTTACAACATTCAATGCATATTTATTTAACTAAGACCATATATAGTGTCTACAAAAAAATATTGCCCGTCACTTTTTATGCATGCGAGCGTCTTGTTATACGGCTGACCGTCTTATGTCAACTATGCGTTTTGTTTGCAACAACAAAATAGACTGTGTTAAGAAGGTAAGAAGGTTTGCTTAAGTTACTACATGTATAAACATTTTACTCGTAAACTTCAAGTTATCATAATTCATAATCATGTCCATAAAAGAAAAAAATAGTTCATAACTGATAAATACAATCTCAAGTTAAAACTCTGTGATTATTGACATGCTATGTTGTTGGTGTACCCTGTTCTCATCTTCAGGATGGCCGTCTCCCATGTGTTAATGCGATATTATATAACGTATGTGTTCATAAGTTGGATTAATAATGTAAACCACACTATATGGGACTTATGCAGTATTTATGGAATAAACTTTGGATTTTAATGCATATCATATCGTAACATTTAAATGAACATACATATAACTGTCTTGATTGAAAACCAAACAACTTTATCAGGATAATAAAATGGAAAATGGTTAGGTATAATAAAATGGAAAATAGTTGGGTATACTTACAAACTCCGTACATCCCGGTGACCCTTGAAGTCGTCCGCTCGTATAACACTTATTTCATTACCCTGTAAATCTCTGGAAAAAAAGGAAATAAAAACAGATATATAATTGTGATATATTACTTTTTTCATTAAATTCACCCAGAAAATGTCTGTATAACAAATACAACTTCTAGCGGAAAGACGTTAACAATTTTATTCCTTCAATGCAGTTTTTCCTGGAAAATAGTATTCAATCTTGCACTCATCATTTTTGAGAATTTCTCCTCGTCTAAAACATCTTCGGTTTGAGTATTGTCAGACTCTTTTGTATTGTTATAGTGTTGACGTTTCTCGCTATTGTTGGAACGTGTGCAGATGTTAAAGAGATCTTAAAAATTGTGCATAAATGTCTACGTGGTCACCCCGGATATTGAAAAAAATTGGCGGGATTATTTATTTTCTTTTGTTCTTTGATCTTTCAGTCAGCTGTGAAAGTCTGGTGTTTAAGTATTTCCTGGCAATAGAAGCTTTTCCAAACAAACTTATTACTGCATATTTGTACAAGATAATTGAACACGGCGACAAATTTTTGACGCATTCTTGCGAATGTGTAACGTGGTAATTGAGTACTTATTAGCCGTCTGGTTGTCCAGTGTCTTCACCTGTCCTGTAATTGACATTTTAATGTCGGTGAAGAAATTAGGTCAATTTCAGAGACAGTGAACACCAATTTAATACAATTGTCACCGAATATTGATGAAATGTACGTTTATGTCATTTCTGACATTGCATTTTATTGCAGTGTCTAATTAATAATTGAAGCAAGTGTCATTCTGCAATTATCCCTATAAATAGATGTAGCAAAGATCTCAACGCAACTTATGTCCCAATTTCATGTCCTTGTTTTGTTTTGTATTGTATTATTTATTGAATGACAATGAACTGATGTATAAGTCAATAAAATATATATCTATCTATCTTTACAATACTCAGTATCAACTATTTTCTTCTTTTATTTGGTTTCTGTTTTGTCTGATGTTGTTGTATTTTGTTGTTCATTCTACATTTTTGTTTTAGATTTCGGATGCTATTAAACACTTTTACATGAAAACAGAGAGACAGTTCTTAAAATTTGAAATTTGGCGGACAACATTTTATACTTTGGCTTTCGAGCTGGTACTCAAGTTAACAATAGATGAAAGGGAAGGTCTAAATTTGATGTTTCGTCATCTCTCGTATCTAATATTTATCTCTTTGATACCATTGTTATTCTTTGTCATCCTATCTGGCGAATATTCGGCTTACCACCGCAAATACATGGCCGGATTAAAATACCTTTCTTTATGGCGGCATCAAACCAGACCCGGGACTCACTTTTCAAAACTGGTGGGAAATATTGCAATGGCGTATATACGAAGCGGCTTAGCCTTCAAGGACATTCCCGTTAAGATCTCGCAGATGACGTGAGGTGTGGCTGCGAGGTCTTTTTGTAACGCATTGTGAATACGATATGGAAGATTTGAATCGTTCGCTAATGAATAACGGTAATATATATACATGCACTGGATAGTGCACGAATTGCCCTTGGTTACTGGCATTCTACGGATGATGAAACGTTTCAGGGTATTTCTTTATCAGGATTCTCATTAATTCCAAGATCCATTTTGAATGAGGACCTTATTTTTTGCAGCAGACTTTTAAAAATTAATTAGGAATTTTTAAAAACGGACTCGGTACTGAAAGTATTTGTTTTCCCTGAGAAACCTCCGGTTATTTTGTTAGATCCTTGACAAAACGTAATATTTTGGTCATTTTTTTAACAAAAAAAAAAACTGCATTTCAAACTTGCCGAAAACGACCGAGAGGCTACGATTGCCCATCCAGAAGACTATACATAATCTATAGTTGCCTACACATCAAGACTTCAGATTCGCTATCAATCACCATTCGTGAAAATCTAAGGCGTACTTACTATTTATCCAAGACTCATTAAGGTCATCGAAATATAACAAAATTGAAAATTATAAAAAAGTGAGGTGGATGTAACAAACATCAAAGATGTTCGGATACCAAATTGAAACATACGTGAAACTGGCTGCAGTATACAGAACATAACTGTTTTTCAACCGACCACCATAAAGCTACCCGTTCTTCGCATTTAAACTTGTTTTTGCTCGAGCGACCAGGTGATGCTTGATGTTGTGTTGTTTTCAAATGTAGCTTATCTTTAGATTTTTTATTTCTCTTTGTTTCGATGATCTGTATACTCGTTACCTTATCTTGTCATATTGTTAGTACAAAATACCACAGAATCCTAAAACGTGGGAGTGTATCCGTGAGTCTAGTAACCACAGAGGAGGAATATTGCACCAATGTGATACGATCGCATACTTGGTTAATAATTTGTTTAAATGTTCGAATACGTGGTTGATAATTTGTATAAAAAAATAGATATATATGTCTCATCAATTTTTGATCCAACCATTTCGAAAAAAGATTCACTTTTATTATTCACATTTATGCAACAAAATTTTTACAAGTGGACCAAAGCGAATATGAAAATTCTGTTCTTGTTTTTCTAGTTTAGTTGAAACAATTTTGTTTTAGCTCAGTTATGTTAAAAGCCTATTAGGCTGATAAAAACAAGTTCGACTGTGTTTCCTGGATAGAACCAGAAATAGGTGGCTTATGAATGTCATGAGATAGAACCCCACCCCCTTTTCGGGACTCGAACCTGAAACATACTGAGCTCAAGGCGACCGGACAACATATCCACATCACCACTGTGATCTTACCGCTGTATCAGAGTTTTATTGTTCTTCTAATCTTTGAATGCTTATATTCTAGCGAGAAGCTAATATATAGTCTTATGTTCGGTGTACAATATTGGTATACTGTGATACCAGTGTACTCTAATAGCTGTGCATTGCTTTTTCTTGTAACTGAATTTGTAATATTTTACAGCGGTATAGTGTATAGTTATACCGAATGAGATAAGAATAAAGTACAGCTACCTACGTACAATATAGACCTGCATTATCATTTCAGCTGCACGATGGCTATTGCGCTAATAGAGCACGGGAGTGGTGGTGGTGGGTGGGTGGGTGGGAGGGGAGAGGGGTGTCGACAAATGTTAAACGCACATTTTTAAGTGATATGACAAAGAGTATGGGTTTCGTTTGCATGATTTCGGTATGACAGAAAAGTAGATGATTTGTGTACATCATTTTGTTTGACAGAAATCTAGGTCATACGAGTACGTCATTTGAGTCACACACGCGAAATAAGTTTTAAAATGATGAAGGATTGAAGCACGAAACTTAGTTGTGATCTAATTTTATGTCATTACAGTTATTCTAAAGACTAAAAAATGCATTAAAGTTGTGTGGTGAATGTGCGACAGTGTTGTATGATGAAGTCATTAACTGATTTTGTTTTGACTGCATGTGTACGTTCGCTCGTATGTGTCATGGAGAGGAAATACCAAATGTTAAAACAGATAGTATTTTCACCCTTCCAATTTTGGCTGGGTGGAAACTTTCGTATATTGAAATTGTGCTGTTTATACTTAATTTGCGAAATCCTATTGTTATATTTTCCCTAACAGAGCAATCGGACATTCGCACTCAAATTTTTAAAGAACATGTATATGGTTTTGACCTAGTAAATAGGATCTCTGATTCAAGTAGGACAGGGGAAATAAAGCTCACTGAAATACAAAATGAAAAAGCACCCTCGTGTCACCTTCCTAGTGCTTTATTTGAATATAACAAGAGTCCATCAAAGGCTCGTGTTCGTAAATAGCAGTTGAGCTCAAACAACCGATTCATTAGTTGTAAATCTAACTGAGTTTGTCTGAGTTTGAATTTATAACTCGTTTAAGACGTCTCAATCCGTCACATCAACGACCTAATAGACAAATTCGAAGGCAGTAAATCTACCTTTGTATGTTCAGCATAATAATGTACGGACAATTAGCATAAATAAGGCCTGAACCTCACAACTTTACGAAGTAAGAGGCAGTAAAGAGCAGTAAAGACAAAATAGTAGATGTAACAAAATAGACGAAGAACATTTTCACAGTGTAACATCGTACACCGGATATAGCAGATCTTTGATCACATTTTTTACTTTGAATTTTGTTACCCTCCATGATATATTTTGAACAATTATTACGTTTGATATTCAGAGAAATCATTCAGATTTGTACCGCTGTTTGCATATGACTTACAATTCGGGGTAAAGCAGTGAAGGGGTTAGATAAAGTGAAAAAATGCAACATAATCCATGAGCTTCTTTTATTTAGTTTTGCCAGTGTTGGTGTGCAGACACATTTTATTTCATATTCACCAATAACATTAACTGAGGACTCGACATTAATTACCGGTTGTCCTGTTGTCGTAGAAAATTTAATTCATTACCAGGACAAGTTATTTCTAGACTAAGACAAATTAATGCTAGGACCGAACAAGTTAATTCTAAGACCAGATAAGTTAATTCAGGACAAGACAAGTAAATTCAAGGACAAGATAAGTTAATTCAGGTCAGGACAAGTAAATTTTAGGGCCAGAGAAGTTAATTCAGGACAGGACAAGTTAATTCTAGGACCAGAAAAGTTAATTCCGGACAGGACATGTTAATTCTAGACGAAGTCAATTTAATTATATGATGGTACAAGTTATTCTAGACCAAGTCACAGTAAGTCTAATTCAAAGACAGAACAAGTTAATTCTAGGCCAAGACACAGCAATTCTAGGACAGGACAATGTAGTTTTAGGTTCTTGTAGAACCCACTTGTTCAACTGAATAAACAGTTATTTTTCTGCATGAATAATAAAGAAGCAATTAAAACACAGGAAAGATCCTCTGTGCCGTATTTAATTCTAACATATAAAATGTTAATACGATGAATTGACGCTATCTTTGCTTTGAAATATGAGTATTAAGAATAATTGTTTTCTATTTGTTGATATTATCTTGACCCACTTATGTTCTCCCATAATCATGGAATATTATCAAAATATTTGCATTGAAATGTCTGGCATAAAAAAACATTCGTGTGCAAGTGCAGTGCATACTTCAGAATGGAATGTTGTGCCAGCAGAACCTGCTGAAAATGGAATGCTTCTAAACAAAATTGTTTTGAATAGTAGTATAGTAATTGATAGAGAGTTTAAAGAGAATGCTATAATTCTCACTTTTCTACGAATCATTTTAACCTATATATTTATCGTAGTAACGCTCGTTATATGTAACGTTGTCATTTATGTGATATATTCTGATTGTTATGAAAGTGAAAAGATTAAAAATCTGGTGCATATATGTTATATCAACACTGTAGTTGTTGTTGTTGTAGTAAAACAAGATATTTTTGATTGCCCTTTTTTCAATGTCCTCTATTCTGTATACGCGGTAAGAAATACCACATATATGGTGCTACAAGCTGGAAGTCATCTGTGTAAAGTTTCCAGAGCTCCAGATAGGATGCGTATCACAGAATCCAGCAAACCTGTTTTCCATGTTTCTCCACCAAACCATTTCTTTTGGGTTCTCTTAAGAATCGCTTCGTGGAGGCGATTCTGAAAGTTCCCACAACATAAGTTTTGGTAGAGAAAAATGGAAAACAGTAACCAAATTTTTCTCAAAATACTCATCTTATCCGGAGCCCTGGTAAACATTTCGCGAGTTCACGTGAACCTTACGACAATATAGAGACGACATTATATCATAAGCTTAGGGAGACAGCAGGGGAGATGGTTTTTGTCTTTTCAAAAATGACTGTGAAATGTAGGTCAATCAAAATATGCTGATTTAACTACTGCTGGCTACTCTATGGTAATAGAAACTACAAAAGCACCTGTATACAAATAGAAAACTCGTCCTTCAGAATTTATCTCGGATACCACTTTCACACATTTTTAACAAAAAAAACACTGACTTCAAAGGGATCGTTGATTGTCGTACTTGTAAGAGTCTAATGGGTGAAATGTATGCGGGCGTATCTATGCAACAAAAAGTCCCCAAATAAATCCCCATCAAGTGTTTATGTACGCAATCGGGCTCCTGATGGTTTCAATAAGGTAGGGGATTAAATCATGTAACAGTGTTTATGATACAAGATAAGAGTGCTTAAATGTAATGTAAGAACTATTTATTTGCGCGGTTGTTTTGAAATGATTTACTACAGTCCCACACTTGTACCTCCATGTCTAGCAGCGCAGGTTGAAATCTGTTTCTGGCGACAGAATACACGCAATTAAACAAAAAACGTATGTAGGTGCTATATACGGTGTGTATCTGTTACACAGCCAACCTGACTAAGTGCAACTGACAATTAAGCAAACATGTAATTAACAGTGCAACTTTTGAGAATGTAATTACTTAAATATCAGCCTGGTTCCTTTCGAATCGACTGAACTTTATTCGACAACGTCATTATTCTATGCATACAAAATTTTCTATAAAGTACATAGGGAAGTGGACGGCGATGTTTTCATATTGTTATGAACGATGCACACACATGCAATATTCCTATTTTCATTTAATTGTTCTAGTTTTTGCAGATGCAAATAAAATACGCACACAAATATTGTTTATTTCCGCAACAAGGGGAGGCGTGACACATATTTATAGCATGTATGGTCTAGTTTTAGCGTACTATTCTCCTCCTGTTACACCTAACCCTTATATTCCATCACATTCCTCTATCCAGCGTGATTTTAACACGATGTCGTTAAACGGATTTTTGTGGGGAAGTGATTAATTAGCATCTTTCATAGAGCTATAAAAGTGTAATGGAAGTCGCTTTTTGTGGTAAGAAAAAGCTACAAGTTCCTTAAATGTACATCTTCGATCAGTTTTTATTTTGACTGAGTTAAGATATACGAGTATGTATACAATTCAATAGGTGTTTGATGAATGAGTGAAAGAAGGATTGACCAGTAGATCTATATACGAACAAAACATGTGAATAAAGGATTGTCCAGTAGATCTATATACGAACAAAACATGTGAATAAAGGATTGTCCAGTAGATCTATATACGAACAAAACAGGTGAATAAAGAATTGACCAGTAGATCTATATACAAACAAAACAGGTAAATTATAGATTCGCCAGTAAATCTATATACGATCAAAACAGTTTTTACATTAGGAAAACATTTATTCGAAGACAGAAAAAAAGGACAATTATACTTATTTTTGTTAATTATTCAGGAAAGGAAAATAGCTGAGTGATAGTGTACGGAAGCCGAGACGTACATTATGCATGTGTCAACGTTTGCCACGTAAATGTTTCAACTTTAGATTTAATATGCATAACTTATAACATGCAATTCCTTTATTCGTCAATCTAACCATGCCTTGTATTGACTAATTCAGAAAGGTACACAAATAATATTTCAGGTCGTGTGATAGTTTAGTTTTGTTTGTATGTGTATATGATGATGTAATATAATTTTTATACCAGTTATCAATAAACAATGTTAACTGTTCTGACACTTTCAAATGGTCATTAAAATTAAGAAATCAAATATTTTAACTATAAAAAAAGGTATACATTTTCGCTAATAAATTCTAGTATCATAGGTGTTTGTTTGTTGGTTGGATTTTCACACATCCTTAAAGAAGCCTTTACTTAACCAAGGTGAATAACCAAGGGCTTTAACTTACTACTTCATCTCTATAAGAACCTGTGTGTTTATTTGGAATTTAACGTCGTTTTAACAGTATTTCAGTAATATCGCGACGTCCAGTTCGTTACAGGTGGAGGAAGACCCCGAGGGACCTCGGTACACTATTTTAGGCACAGAGTACACCCGGGTAGAACCACCGACCTACCACAAGCCAGCTAAAAGGCTTCCTCAAATGAAAAATCCGAAGTGCCAAGACCGGGATTCGAACCCACAGCGGTGAGAGGCTGAGAGATTGGAAGGCAATGACTATAACCACTCGGCCACGGAGGCCCCCTATAAGTACCTGACAACATTCCAAACTTAAGCAAAATTGGATTATTCAGTCATACCCTCGTATCACTTATCCCAGAAAATATGTCCCAGCTGGGTTTCAAACCCGCGACCGATTGGAATGTCCAGCGATGTCACAACTACGTTAACAGGTTTGTGTATACAAATAATGTGATAAAACACTACTGATTAATTCATGTAAAATTTATAAACTTTCCTAACTTTGCTAAGATAACAAGGCGGGACACTCAAAATAGGACTGGAAATCATTGTTTCTCCTCGGTTCAGCTGCAATATTGAGATAAATGACGGGTAATGTCAAGGGTAATTTTCGTGCCTTTATTTTAATGGTTGAAAATGTCAAACATTTGTATCACAACGAGGATTACACACCACTAACAACACAAAGCAGCACTGGCTCTGATATCAACAAAGGAGTGAAAAGCACGGGTGACGATGTACGTGTAAGCATGATTGTGCACGTGCAAGTGCATGTTGTGGAATCCTACTTCCCAGTGTGCAGTTTCTAGCACGTTTGTGTGTATGGAAAGAATCTTGCCTCCCTATTTCCTCATTATTTAGTCATTAAGAGATGCAAATCTGTTTTCCTCCATCAAGTTTACAAAATTATCGTTTTTGCAATTTTATATGAAATGATTATGAATTTATTTGAGATCATTATCGTTTCCAAAATTCTAATTCTGTACCATGGTATTTCTTTGAGATTTTTCAAAAAGAGGTGGATGGTATTAGTCGGCCATAGAGACCTAAATTTGACAGGGATGTTAAGAAAAATAAACTATATTTGTAAAAGTTTATGCACGTCTTTGATACAGGTAAAATCATTAAAAGTCTGTGTATATATTATATTTATCTGAATAGTTAGTAAGCATAAGGAAACATTCGAAATGTATAATTCATGTTTTAAAATCTCGTTAGATAGGTAATGTTTAAATGTTTGATCTGGGTTGTTTGTTTGTTGTTGTTGTTGTTTTTCGAATTATATTTATCATCAATACTTTGAAAACCTCTGGGAAAATTTCCAATCGACAAAGTTATTTTTTGAAAATCGCCCCATTTATAACACTTTGTTGGGTCTACAAGAATTTTAACGAGGCGTCTCTTAACCCAATTAACCCCATGAATACAACAACTCTTTACAGTTCTTTTCTTAAGTGTCAATAAACTGATGACTTTCTCAAACATTATTTTGGTGTTCTGTAAAAAAAACTACGAACTTACATTTTCTTTACATCCGTTGGTAACGGTCGTGGTATGCTCTGCAAACCTTTAAATGAGCAGTCTACTTTTTTCCGATCACAAACGCACTCCCTTGGGCAGGGTACCCCGACGGTCAACCCCAATAAACCGACGACCAAGATCCACACACATACCCACCGTGTCCCGGGGGTCTTCGTACCCATAACTAATCCAATACAAAGAATTATCCGAAATAATCAATCGAAACGATTTATACACGCCTTTTCAAAAACTTACATCTGTAATTTCACTTGGCAAATAATTCCAAAGACACAAAAAATATCTCACTCCACTATCACATTTTCTATGTATATATATTTCTTTTGCACTTTCAGAAAGAAAAAAAACATATACAGCTCTACAGCGTAAGTTCAGCGCATAGCCTTATATTACTTATATATACTCCAACGAAATCCAGATTGTTCACAAAGATTATTTGTTTAACACGATAATCCAACAACGACTTAATGAAGCCAAGTTTTTTTTTCCGCCGATCGGAGAACTAATATGTATTTTTGCTGCAATAAATAAATCCTCAGAGATACTCTACCGCGAGTATGTACGGATTCGTGTGATAAACGTTTCTCGCACTCTACAATAAGCGCACTGATACACTGCTAGTATCAGACGCGAGTAACACACTACGATTCACCGTTTCGGGACAGTTTACTCCGTCACGTTAGGGGGTGTACCTGTCCACAGAGAGCGTCTACCGTAACAATTGTAGCTTTAACAATAATTACCATATGTCAAAATAGGTATTAATTTTCTCGATTATTATCGCCGTTTTCAAAATGTTTTTCGCTAATTTGATCAAGTTTGACGGGCGATTTCGGCAAGTATTATTCGGCGGTATCTTTGACGCATATGGTGCATTTAGTTCGGGTAATTATCAGATAGATACCAGACTTTCAAAGAAGAAATCGAACTTTACTGAACTTTTGAATTTTTCAGTAACTCACATGTCAAATTTAGATGAAAGGATCGTTACTACCGTTCGTGTTTTCGTAGAGGTTAAGGATTAATACTTCAGCTTATTTATTTGTTCATTGATTTGTAGGTTTATATCTATGTTAATTTATTGGCTTCTTTTTTGCCTCCAGTTTAAAGAGTTACATGAAATCATGCAGTTTTATATACAACAAACATAGAATATTACACTACATCATATTGGCAAGTATACACTGACGTGTTTTAACAAACAATTAAAGTTTTAGCAATTCTTATAATAAAAACAAGTTCTGTACAAAAAAACTGTATTAATACGTTGACACATGATATATTACATTACAGATTCCCCGATACTACAACACTGAAATACTGCCATGATAGAATCAATTTGAAAATGTGCAAACAGACATACCACCGATATAATCATGTTTACGCCATTAAAACTGGGACCAAAAATGATTTTGCTTTAAGAACTGTTTTTGTTTTAAGATTTTAAGCTGAATTTTTGAAAATGAAGAATGAAATGTTTTTAGAATAGCATCAGAAGCAATTTTTGTTTACTACAATAACAATGTCTAATACTGCAACAATATAGCTCCTACTACTGTAACTACTACTACCAAAAAAAATACTACTACCAATACATTATCAACTCCAACTTTTCATAGTCCTGCTACTATTTCGACCCTTCTAAAACAACTACTGCAGATAAAAGAAATTATCCCAACCACAATAATGATGATAATAATAATAATAATAATAATGATAATAATAATAATAATAATAATGATAATAACAACAATAATAATATTAATAATAATAATAATAACAATAATAATAATAATAATAATAATAATAATAATAACAACACTGATTATGACGATGATAGCAACATGTACTATTACTTTCTGTTAATTGCAATAAAATTATGAAAACAAAATTAAAATTTATTACTTTTATGGTAATACAATTATTATTATTGTTTTTTATTTTTTTAATATTTTCAATATTACTGTGATATTTGTTTTTACTATTATTACTTTAACCATTATCCGTGTGTTACATCCGCAGCACTTCAAAGTTAATTTGAAATGCATTTATCAATATCAATCTAGCTATATTTGTATGTTAATGACATGTGTGAAATTTTGGAACAATAAATATGTTTAAACTAATATTAAATTAATTGCTTTAGCCCATGCCAGACGTTTTTTCATCTTTAATGAAGGTTACAGTAACATATTTATGTTGTTATTTAATTTACCATACACAGTATGAAACATTTTATATAGGATATATCTCCATTATAAAGTCTCCTGAATTCTTTTTTCTCAGTTTTTTTTTTAATGTGAATTTTGAAAATTAAAAAAAGGAAACAGTGTGTTTAAGACAGGAATGTAGACAGTAATAAAATCGAAATTGGCTCAGTAAGGTTTGAACCGATATTACTTCGGTTATTTTACGACGACTGCCGACTGATAACGGATTTTGCCGATGAAATACTGCAGAGTGGCAGAAGAGTTATTCCCCTTAAATGTGCAGTCGAGAATTTGAAACGCGAAAAATAGTTGACCGAACTATAATTTATATTTTCTATATAATTCTCACGGATATTGCATTTAAACGCGATACATTTGAAATGAGTATTAAAAATCGTAAATTGAAATCCATCATATAATATTTTTTAAATCTTCGTAACAATAGAGACATAATTCACCATCGAAAATTTACTTGTACTCAGTTTCCAGAATAAATTTTAAACGTGCTTTTTTTATTTTATTATCACGCTTTAGCAGTGACAAAAATCCACAGCAGTAGCAAAACGACATACAGTCAAAGTAAACAGAGAGATAGATATAAACAAAGAAGCAGATATAAACAATTTGCGTAATCACACATGTCATTGAAGATGAATGATCTTGTTTAAACGGACTTTTACGCCATGATTGCTTTTCTGTTTTATGCATTGAGGATCTAAATTGAGATGTCATACCATAATAAATATTTCATGTTCATACATTTGTAATTGTGCGTGTCTTGATGAGCTTGAAAGTAGTTTCCTGGACAAGTATGTTACATTTTGGCATGAAATAACGATTGCAAGATTCTTTTCATCACGTTAAAATCTAAATAAACAAAACAAAATCTTTTCATCACACCATAATTGATTGTTTGTTTGTTCATTTGGAATTTAACGTCGCTTTAACAGTATTTCAGTCATATTGCGACGCCCAGCTCATTACAGGTAGAAGAAGACCCCGGGGGACCTCTGTACACTATTTGAGGCACAGAGTACACCCGGGTAGAACCACCGACCTACCGCAAGCCAGCTGGAAGGCTTCCTCATTTGAAAAATCCGAAGTACCCAGACC
>JAULCC010092178.1:0-18970 GCA_032358795.1 Nuttallia obscurata
ACATACTTCCCGCTCTAAAATATCAGTAGATGTTAATGGTACAATATTTCACTTCAATGTGCTTTAGGTAAAACAGCAGATTGGTAGATTATTTTTTAGGTAACATCGCAGTAACACCACAACATTAAAAGCTCAACAGGGTCCCTCTAAGTTTGGTGTTAGCGTCTTTGGTATTTAGTACGATCCCTAGACGGGTGTATATGTCTCGCATGCCCTGACAATGTTTTCTCATAATTTCCATACTCTCTTTGATCTAATATAACGTAACTTTGTTTCGTTACACACGATTACAGACTATCTACTGATGTTATACTCTACCACTAACGACAAGAATATTCATAACAAATGTTCATTGTTCTGACATACCAATTAAGTTTGGTTAGAGATAGACGACATATTAATTTCAGTCAATTTACGCCCCTGTTATTATTTTCCCGGATAACTTTGTGAGCAAAAGTTTGCGACAAATATATATAGATTTGATGGGTTTAAAGTACTTTAAATAAACACAACTTGAAGACATTTGTTTTTCAACTGTTATTTCTTCGCAAACCGTTTTTGCCGAACGGTCTCGTTTACAGATTTCTACCGAGCACGACAAGAGCGTGGAACTTGCTCCCAAATGTAGCTGAATCTAAATAACCTCTGTCGATCAATTTAAAAATGCCCTTTTACAGTTGAGGAATGTGACAAATTCTCCGCTCTACTATAGTCTTGGCGTACGACGCGAAAATGTGTACATCTGACTGTCAACTATACGCAATTTAAGGCTACACTTATTCGATCATCACCT
Source organism: Nuttallia obscurata (assembly GCA_032358795.1). Taxonomy (NCBI): domain Eukaryota; kingdom Metazoa; phylum Mollusca; class Bivalvia; order Cardiida; family Psammobiidae; genus Nuttallia; species Nuttallia obscurata. The sequence continues at coordinate 794 of JAULCC010092178.1, forward strand.
ATCACAGTCAGCATCATGTCCAATGTGCAACGTTGAATGCGAAGACAGTTAATTATCACTACCTTTTCATTTGTTCTGCTTTCCAATTATCAAGACAAAGTATGACCCAATTACTTGGCTCTGACGGTCTGAATCAAGTGTCAACTTTGGACGTGTTTAACATAGTCAAAAGGAAGATTAAGTGTACCAAAAGGTTTGAGTGACTATTTGTTGTTGTTTTGTATTTTTAATGTCCCCCATTCTCATTATTTGAAATTAACTAATTTAACTTTTTTTTAATCAGTCATCCCTCAAAAAAATAACCAAAAAGTTTAAAAATAAAATCAGAACATTTACAATACACTCTGATGTATTGTTAGAAATATACCAAGTTGCAAATTATTCTTATGTTTGTTATAAGTTATGCAAAATATACCAAGTTATGTTCTGTAAAACTGTTGTTTATAAACTCAAAAATCTAAAAACAACTTTATTTAGGCAATCGGCAAACTAAATTGCCTTTGGTTACATACATACATACATACGTACATACATACATACATACATACAAACGTACATACATACATGAAATTTGGCTATAAAAAATCACAAATTCATATACAATCATTCTGGTGCCAACAATCCATTAGATTTTAATAGAAAGATATAAAAAACATAACAAGAGCTCTGTTACACATAAAACACTCCATTTTGTACGGTTTACTCTGTCCTCATACGTAATGCATTTTTAATAAATCTCGCAATTTTTGTTTGGGTTCATTTGTTTTGGGCTTTCATCAATGTTATAATTTTTTCTAAAGATGGCCAAATAACATAATATTTTGGTATATATTTATAATTATTGTGACATGTTTCATAACTCTTGTACCTTCTGGAGAGGACTTAAATAGGCTTCGCCTGTTGTCCAATCCATTTCGCAGAATAAAATATTGTTTAAACCAACTGTTATTAACATATACAATACATATATTTTTCATTTTACAGTGACGTTTACTTTTGATTTTTTTTTATCTTTTATTGAATCTATTTGGATAAAACTTCTACGAGGCATTTCAAAGTTATTGATCTATTATAGTTCAAAATTGAGAAAAATCACATATATATACAGAAACAAAAAAAAAAAAAACAAAAAAAAGAAAAGAGAGAGAGAAACTTTCGCTAAGTTTGATTGTGTATAGCTGGATGAAAACATTGTTATATATACTTTTAAAGAGGGTTCAATATTGAGATGCATCATTTCTTGCAAAAAATGATGACTAAATTTAAAGGTTTACAGAAAATGGGGGAATTTTTACTAAGTGAGACTGAAAACAAAAAAAGAAAGCGATCGAGTAAACGTCGAGTTGATCGGGAAACGATCGTGTAGATTTAATTTGAAGGGGATAATCTTTTTTTAAATTGTTTTTATCGATCAGTACCCGATCATTTCGACCTGTACTCGAATAAAACTTGCTCGCTTCCCGATCAATGATGTCTTTGTTCGATCTGTTGTCGAAATCAACTCGACCGCTATCCGACCGCATTCGATCACTTTCCGATCGCTACTCGACCTCTTATCAACCATGCACGTGCTCAAGTGGCCACGTCACGATTAAAACGGCGCGCATATATCTTAAGTCCCTCATACACTGACTATGAATACGAAGCGATCACATCTACGTATATACACCTGCAAGGATGCCACGAAAATGCAGAAAGACCAGGCCTGCAGCTCTTGCATTTGTTGATAATGAAGCCGGACCTTCATCGCCTGTAGACGAAATGTTAAATCAACATTTATTTGTACTAGCCCCCTTTAGCCTTTAACTTTTATGAATGCCGTTTATGGACGTGTCTATTTGTTTCATTTTTCAAATTGATGTTATTGATTTTATATTGTTTACGATGATGAAAATAGTCGTGTCACTGACAGAAAGTTTAAAACTCGTGTTTTTAGTGCTTTAAGTGCACGAGCAGTATTTTGAATTGTCATTTGGGGTTTGGCATCACACAGGCAACAACATTTTCATATTTTCTTAGTATGGTATCTCACCCACTCACCCAATTATATGTTTAGTATTATTTTAACGTTTAAGTTATGTTATGTTTTTTCTTTAGTTTTTCAGATCTATGTTATATCTCAGCTGTATGTTTGTGCAGTTCTCATTCCACAGGACAGTTTTGCGTCTGTTTACATCCTGCGATTAGACAATTTGTCAGGCACTGGGATCTGGATTGAATTTTATTGTTTGTTTAGTTAAGACTTAAAAAATAGATTTAGAGTTGTTGCCATTGATGTGCAAATCACACCCATAAATAAATTGTCTGTTGTTATTTTGTTCTTCCCATAAAATTAGTCGATGATGTGGTTATAAATATTTTATAAGTGTTTGAGTTTACGAATTAAATTAAAAAGGTTTTTTTTTTTTAAAAAAATGATATAAGTCAAACGGTAGTTAATAAACACCAGTGTAGGTATGCATAAATTATAATATCTTCTTTTGGCGACGGAAATGAACACATATCTATGAAAGTACACATTTGTGAATCTTGAAAAGGATGACTATGGGCATGTAAATGATTCACATATTTTTCGTTTATATATGGTGTAAAATGTTACGGAACTGTACAAGTAATTGTTATATTTCTTGAAAAATATAAGTATATAGTTCCAATTCAGTTCAACAAGCAAAGTTTTAACCCTGGGTAATAGCATTAGTAAATAGCAACAGCATTAGATATAAACAAACATAAGAATCTAACAGTACAGTCGCTATTTCTTGTAACCATTAATTAAATCGGAAATGTAGAATAAATGTTGATTAATTAACTCTCTATAAAGCATAAATTAATCTTCTCAGGCAAAACGGAACCAATCATATAGTCTACGGTTTTCAAATGTAAAAGGTTTGTAAGAAAGGTTCTAAGGTGATGGTATTGAAGAAAGGATATTAATGTAGCACACGTTAAAATTTATGCTTATTCATTCAATGCACGTTAAAGTTACTGACCCGTTTCTCCTACATATTAAAAACCATTTTAAAAGATAAGACCGAGTTGATCCAGGCCGAGTTGATCAGGGGTCGAGTTGATACAGGGACCGAGTTGACCCGGATTCATCGTGAACCAGACCGTACTTAGCAGACGATACAAATATAACAGCATCAGTAATCTAAAATAAAAATCCACTTTCTGCAGGTTTGTATGAAATAACGGACTCTGATATATTGCTCTATTCATATGGAAAATGAAAGGTTGATTTTCTTCTACTTTCAGCTATATTTTATCAGCTAATGTCTAAACGCCAGTCAAGGGTCCATGGCAAGGTTCTATACCAGCACTCACCTGTGATCAGAAAGGGATACTTTTCAGCTTGACTATTCAGGAAATATGAAAGCTATATTGCTACTCAAAGTTGTAACTTTTTACTGGGATTGTTAAGTTAAATGAAATTTTACAGGTGTGTTTATCATAATACAGAAAACCCCACTTCACACAAAAAAAAGAACCCAATAAAACAAACAAAAAACAACAACAACAAAAAAACAGTAACATTAAACAAATAGACATGGGGGCAGAAATATAGAGGTCATGATATTAGTCTATATCTTGTATGATAAGAAGATTCACACAGCCTGATTTGTACCCACATTATGATGTCTGTAACACACGGAAGAGAGATAGATAGATGTCTTTGCCATATAATTAAGATATTAAAAGGGCTATCAGCACTGCTGCAAATAGAAGATTTTTACAGTATACAAGTTTGTAATACTACGACCTCTTTCTAAAACTTAACCATTTAAACCATTTGTGTATTTAACAGTTTTAGGTTAGCATACATACATAAGATGCTAGAAGCTGAGGATCAAGTGGTGGAAGAAGCAATTTCAGCTGTTGAAGATGACGAGGTCTGTAGAATTTACCATTTTGAGCTTTTGAACTCATTCTTATTTCATTTTCTGTTTTTATTAAATTAACAAATGGTATTAAAATATACAATAGTAGTTTATTCGCAGTTTAAGGCCTCCGACCAGAATACAAATAGCGTTACGTCAATCATAAGTGACAAAATTCTTGTGATATAATATTAATGTTTGGTAATATTGTTAAAAACAATGTTTTGCAGTTCAAATAGACTAGATTGTGATGCATAACTATGTATATGTTTATTTATATACATACACATATCTAAAAGTATACAACTGTTAAATCAATTGCTGGAATTTAACATCGAACAGACAGTTGTTACCTTTATTGAAGAGCTATTTTAAACTCGTTCTGAAAAACAAGGAGTTTATTCAGTAATTTTTTTTAATTATAAAAGTATGAACATGCACCTTAGCTTGCAAATGATTTAAACTCACATAATTTTGCTATTCTTGGTTGTAAATCGAATTCCTCATCTTATTTTTTTTTAGATCATACATTACAGGACTGGGTCTCCGGTCTTGTATTTGTACAAAGTTACAGGATCTTACCAACTTTCACAGATGATATCCAATATTTTAAGATTGAGTTGGATTTTGCATAGATTGATTACCACAGAGCTTCATGTACTGAAAAATCTGAAGAAGTTTCACATTTATATAGTACATACCAGACTGTAAAACAATTGAGATTGTTTTTATCAAATGTTTTTTATCTTATTTTATAGTTTTAAATTTTGATAAATGAAAAGAGCTGAGAGTCTGCAGGTGGACAGAATTTCTTTTTACATTTACAATAAGATTTGTGTTTAGTACCAAAATGATGAGCTGTATTATTGTTGTTTTTTAGAATCTATGTTGAAGTGCTGTTACATGATTTTACAGGAATCCCTGTTTCAAGATATAGACCTTCTTCAGAGCCATGGAATAGTGAGTAATTCAGATTTCAGACTTGGGGATAGCTAATTTAAAAGTTCAGTACTTTTGCCAGTCTGCCATGTTATAATAACAAATTTCATTATGATAAATGTTTCACAAATTTACAGCATATTATATAATACTGGAAAGTTATCATTGATCACTGTTAAAGTACCCCTGTATGACAGAGAAAATTTTGTTTTAGGCAGACTAACAATATTAATATATCAGATCTGCTTTTTCTCAGAAGTGGTGCTGATTTATTAGGCTTTTAGATCTCCAATTTAATTGAATATTTAGTTATTTAAAAAAAAATCAAATCAGGACTGATATTGTTAAAAACAATTTGTGCTCAATGCTCAAACCTCAATGTCAGTCATATGGTAGAATTTGATAGAAATATTTCATGCAGCATTTACCAGTTATTTCAAAATATTGTAGTTAAAATACATCAAGGTTTTGTGAAATAACATGAATTAGGCTCACCAACAAATTTGAGAATTGAGAACAAAGCAAGAAAAATGATAAATTTGTAACTTTGAGGCTGGAATCAGGACTAAAACCTTAGCAATTGCAGTGAGCATTGTGAATACACATTTTAAAAAAATAAAATAAAAGAATAAATATATATATACAGAGGTTTTTATTAACCAAATGGAGGGCACATTAAAATCACATTGTCCTTGCTGCATTTCTCCATTTACTGTTTTCAGTGTTTTGGTCATGCAAAGATTTTATAATAACCTTGAACAGATGTTGGACATACAAACATGCATGTCCCTGTCTTGAAGATCAAGGTCACACTTACAGATTAATCTTAAGGAATGCTGAATTGCACATATAGAATAGACTGTCCTGTTCTAAGGCTTTAATTTTTAAAAGAAACCTTGCAAAGATCTTTCTCACTTAGGCAACATTTTGTGTGCAAGACCTGCACCCATACCTCAAAGGTCATGGATACACTTAGATGTTAATAATATATAAGCACACATGCAGTAATAGACATTTATAGGTGGTTATGTCCCGACTGTAACTTTGTAATGCATTTTAGGGGGAGGTAATTTTGAAATTACCAGGCACAGATGCTTAGAGGCACACAAAAGGGGTTGTGTTAGCACGCAATACCCTCATCCCTGCATTGAAGGTCAAGACCACACTGGGGATTAATCATTATGGAATGCTACAGGGAAATACTGGTTGTCATGTCTTGGCATTAAATGAACAGGGATTTTGAAATAACCTGGCACAGATTTTGACACATGAAGGCTATGTGCTGCATGCAAGAAACATATTTATTAGTATTTCTAAGGTCAAGGTCACACTTAAAGATTAATTATAATATAGTGCATATATATGTGCAGAAAGTATAAGGTGGTTGTGTCAGGGCTGTAAGTTTATTGATGCATGGGGAGACTGAAATCATCTGGCACAAATGTTATCTTACAAAGTCAATGTATTGCTTGCAAGACCCACACTGGAAGAAGGGCTTATTAAAATTGTACCATTCATTAGTGTTTCTTACCTTCCTACTGTTTTGTTTGCATCTGAGCTAGCTGTAACTTTATCATGCAAGAGAGGAGAATGGGGTGAGAAATAATTTGACACAGATCACATGACAGATGTTAAGCAGATCATACTTTTGGGTCATTTGTCACTTACAGTGACAGCAAAGCTTTGTTTTCCTTGATTTGAAATATGATCTCTTGTATTACAGAATGTTGCTGACATTAAGAAGATGAAACAAAGTGGGATCTGTACTATCAAGGTAACTTAAGTATATCTTTCCCTTCAGTATTCAGGTATTATGAATTTTAAAGAATATTTTGTCATATATGCTGATTATAACTGTTGTTGGAAACATAGTTATTAATTTCTGTATTCAAAAAGAGCAGGGACAATTTTAGATATATCCTCTTGAACTAATTCTCCAAAAAGATATAAACTGACATGAGTTCTTCAATTTATCTAATTGGTAAATTCTACTTAGAGGAACAATTTTCAAGGAGTTACTTTCATTTTTCTATTTACAGTTAAAAAACACTGATAAGATGAAGAAATCTTTTCTGATTCATCTTGAATAACACTATGCACTTTAAGCCACCACTGACATTGAGGGAATTTTCTTTCTAAATCATGCACAAGGTTGACGGTTCTTTTGATAAACTAAACTTTTGGTGCAATATGTAATCAGTCAAATCTCTGTCCCACCATACATATTCTATTAACTCAGTCAGACTGATAACTATTGATAAAATACACTCTTGCTGTTGTTATTGTCCTTGTCTTAGCTGTAAAAATCAAGAATGTTGGTAATGTAATGAATGGAAGATCAAAATATTTCTACCCTCTAAGATCTAAAACAATAAAACAGAAACAATGAATGTCAACAAAATAACTGGTTGTGAACCTAAATGTGTGTAGTCCAGTCAAAGCACAGCAGCTACAGAGTTTCTTATTAATTTTGCCTTTGATAACATTGGCCTTTTAGAGTGAAATTTTGGTCAGGACAAATATCCTTCAAAGTCTTTATTAAATACATTTTGTATTGTTTGGCAAGTCAGAACAAAAGTTGATAGGCATATTGAGAACTTTTCTGAGGTATTGTGCTGTATTTAAAATCTTCTTATAAACATTCTAGGGTATCCAAATGACTACAAGAAAGAAACTATGCACCATTAAGGGAATATCTGAAGCCAAAATGGAAAAGATCAAAGAAGCCGCCAACAAATTAGTAGATCCTGGATTCTTAACAGCTCTGGAGTATGCTGATAAGAGAAAACAAGTTTTTCGTATCACCACTGGGAGCCAGGAGCTAGAGTAGGTCGTTCATATATACAGTATACTATAAGATTTTTAGATCAATTTTGCTTTTTTCATAGAAAAACCTTATATACACAATAGAGACTGCATTTTTCATTGGATCTTCAGAATAAATGTCTTGATAAATTCTAGGTCGATTTGAATATGGGTCATCTTGGGTCAAAAACTAGGTAACCAGGTCAAATCATAGAAAAACCTTAAGCATATGCAACAGAAGTAATGATTTTTTCTTGAACTCTGTGAATCTGGAGTTAAAAACTAGGTAATGAGGTCAAAAACATACACATAGTATATACAATGGAGGTTGCATTTTATATTAGATCTTCATGAAACTTGGTCAGAATGGCTGTCTTGATAAATCAAGGTCGAGTTTGAATATGGGTCATTTGGTGTCAAAAACTAGGTCACCCAGTCAAATTATAGAAAAACCTTGTATGCAAAACAGATGTTGCATTTTTCATTGGATCTTCATTAAACTTGATCAGAATGATTGTCTGGATGAAAAGCTAGGTAGAGTTTGAATGTGGATTATCTAGGGTATAGAAATTAGGTCACCTTGTCAATTAATAGAGAATCTTACTTTATGTGAGTTATCATAGGGCCATCATGGGCCTCTTGTTTTGTCTATTTGTATCATGACAAAAGTATGATGGATTTTAATCATTCCATTGTAACAGAATATGTCACCTAACTTTCTTTTTTTTCTGACTTACTGTCAATTGTTCACATGAAATCTACATGTAGTGCTAATTGAAATTAATGATAAGATACCAAGTCAAAGTTTTAATTGAATCAAATCTTTCTATTTTACCCCAGTTATCTCCCTTTTCAAGATAACTTTGTTGCTAATTGACAATACACAGGTGATAACTTTTGACACTCTCATTTGTTTTAGACTTGAATTTTTGTTCATATGGTTATGTCCTCCTTTCCTCACATTTTTGCAGTAAATTGAGGTACTGCTAGTAATAACAGCTCAACTTTTGCCTTAATTCCAGTTTCATATTTTACTACAATGTTTCTTCTTCTTGAGTTGTTTTTAGCATGGGCATATATGTCCCATAGACAGATCTCTAGCAATTTTTAGTGTCACTTATATTTGAAATTTATTTGCTATCAGGAAAGACTATTTATATTTATAGCAAGCTTATTGGTGGTGGAATAGACAGTATGGCAATCACAGAGGCCTTTGGGGAATTTCGAACAGGAAAGACACAACTCTCACACACACTTTGTGGTAAGTATTTTTTAAATACTTGTCCTGTTTTCTGTATAACTACATATACATTTTTCCTGTAGGTGATTTGGTTGCTGTTATTTTGTAAAACGTGTGATCTTACAGCATTTCTGCAGATTGACATGAATCTAGTAATGGTGCTCTGATGATAAACCTATAATAGTATAATGTAATTTAAAAATATATATTGTAGTTAGCATACCAGAATATTCTATATGTAGTCTGATTAATTAGTTAAGTGAGTGTTAATTGGAAGTAAAAAGATGATCACAGCATTTCTGATAATAAAGATCATCTCACATTATTAAAAATTAGAAAGAAAAAATGTCAAATCTTTCTGAATGCAATTTCTGCATTGTTATATAGTTGTACCCTTAGAGATAAATACAAAACTGTGCTTTTTTTCCATTTATGATATTTCCAGAAAACATTGATTTCTGTAAGCATTGCTGTATTTTATGTAATTAAAAACTGCTTAGGTTTGTTTTGCAAGATTGAATACAATGGATAATTTTCAAACTGTTTTCAAGTGACAGACAAAACTGTGATTTGGTTTATGTCTTTTTGTGGAACAACAATATTTGCTGGACAATCCCCGCTCCAGTACCTTCAGCCCTTCAATAAGCTCGAATTTTCAAGGAAAAGGCTGGCTATTCAACTCACTTAGAAGTACGCGTATGCGTCACACCTTGGTTAAGTTTTTGTACCAGTTCACTTTTATCACAACTATAAAAGCTTTGAAACTTACAATACTTGTTCACCATCATTACCTCCATCAACAGACAAGAGTACATAGCTATGTCATGACTTTTGTAAGAACTATGGCCCTTTTCAAACTTAGAATTTTGGTTAAGTTTTTCATACCAGTTTACTTTTTTTTTCACAACCATAAGCTTATAGATATAGCTTTGAAACTTACAATACTTGATTACCATCATAACCTCCATCAATAGACAAGAGTACATCACTCTGTCATGTTTTTTGTAAGAATTTTGGCCCTTTTTCAACTTAGAATTTTGGTTAAGTTTTTTGTACCAGTTCACTTTTTTTATAACCATGAGAGATATTGCTTTTAAACTTACAATTACTGTTCACCATCATTACCACCAATAACAGACAAGAGTACAAAACTCTGTCAAGTTTTTTTTTATGAAATATTACCCTTTGTCAAATTAGATTATCAATCGGATCTGGGTAAAAATCTGTAATTGACCCCCCCAAAGTAAAGAGCTCTGTCCTCAAACAGCTCTTGTTTTAAAATATTGTCTATTATAATAATAGCATTTTGGAAAAGAGTTTTAAATAGTTGTCCATACATTCATTGAGAAATAGATGGAATCCCCTAATAAATCACACAATAGCCATTGCCTTTTTATTTATAATGCTGTATGATTAGGCAATTATGTTTCTTTTCCCTTAATGTATTTATAGTATTGAGTAAGCAATGGTATTGATATGAACACATATCAATGGTATTGATATGAAACTGTAACATGAATGTGTAACATTTGACAGGATAACAACACAGTTATTTCATTGGTTAACCATACTGATGGATTATGAAATGGTGATTGTTCTACATTTTCTTCCTGTTTATGCAGTTAAGATTCAGTCTCTCTATTTATATATTTCCAGTTACAGCACAGTTACCAGGGGCCGCAGGATACACTGGGGGGAAGGTTGTCTTTATTGATACAGAAAATACATTGTATCCTTTTCAGCAAGATTTTTAAGTAAACAGTGTTTATGAAATATGTACTTGAAATGAAGTTAATTCTGGGCTTGCATCAGGGAGGTTACATATTCATATGTCAAATTGTGCTATTTTTTACTTTTCTTAAATGGCCACATATGTATTCATTAACAATGCTGTAATGATGCATTATTTCAAATTACAAAGAGTTGTAACATATAGGCATCTGGATTTTTGGATAATTTGCCTACTCTTAAAGCGGTGAAATGGGATATATCTTTTTTTGTGTGTTACACTTTATATTCTAGTATTACTGATATTATATTTTAACAAGAGGACCAATTTAGGGACTGTTGATGGTGTCTTTGTTAAAAGCTGTCCCAAATTAAAACAAAATTTTAAGTAGTTAACTTATTAAAGACTGACATAAATTTTGATATAATATAATTCTAATGCAGAATATTGAAAGTTCAGTAATGAACTGAAAACTATTTTAGAGAATTGAATTTCAAACATACATGCATTCCTTAATAAGAGATACAAAGTCGCCCAGACAGACTTCGAGATATAGCCGACAGATTTAATCTGGATCAAGATGCTGTATTGGACAATGTGCTTTATGCTAGAGCATACACAAGTAAGCGAGTTTTATGTGACTGATATATCTGGACACTGTTAATTGATAAAATAGAACTAAATGCATCCTATCAGGTCTTTTTTAAATAAGAATTCTTTTGACTCTTCTATAAAATGACTCTTCTATAACATTAACTTGTATATTTCTAAATTAAAATCTTGTTTGTCATTCTGTTTCATTTTCATGGCAAAACTATTTTGCTTGAAACTGATCTAATTAAAGAAACAATTCAGTTTTATTATATATACTACTACATATTGTATCAAAATATAATTCAAAATGTCAGACATTTTACTATAAGTATTATCAATGAATATTAAATTTGGTAAATGGTATAACTATTGAATTTTTTTTGCAATAAACTTCCCAGTTATGAACTTAAGAAAGCCTTTAATCTTTTAATCATATCGACAGCTAGCTCTGAATTATCTCCCTTTAATTATGCATGCACAGATACAACACTTGAATAAGAGATGTCTGTAAAACATTATTTTTATTTATTTGTTTGTTTATTTGGAATTTAACATTGCTTTAACAGTATTTCAGTCATATCGCGACATCCAACTCATTACAGGTGGAAGAAGACCCTGGGTACGCACTCAGGTAGAACCACCAACTATAACCACTCAGCCACAGAGGCCCCCCAAAAAAACATAATGTTTCCTCGTGGGCGCTCCTTTATCAGGAATCTGTGGGAGATTAGGACCAGCATTCTCTAGTTATTGATACAGCAATACGACAGTATCACGACCTTGACCTTTGACCTGATTTGAAAATTAAAAGGGGTCATAAACTTGTCAATCCCAACCTCCCTACTGAGTTTGAGAACTGTAGTCAAAGTCAGTTATCAAGTGGACAAGATTTTTCTATTCAAAGCCCCTGTGACCTTTACCCTTGACCTGATAACCTCAAAATCAATATAGGTCATCAGGTTGTCATGTCCATCCTTCCTACAAAATTTGAGGACCTAAGGTCAGGGTATTCTTCAATTATCAAATGGACAAGATTTTTGTGCTACGGTAACTCTAGCCTTGACTTTTGACCTGATGACATCAAAACCAATAGTGTATATCTGTACTTGTCATTCCAAACCTCCCTGTTTAGTTTTAGGTCAGTAGGTCCTGGTGTTCTGTAGTTATTAATCAGAATCACTGTGACCTTAACTTTTGACCTGATGGTCTGAAAATCAATACAAGTCATTTACTTGTCGTGCCCAATCGCTCTACCAGTTTGATGAACAAGGGTCAAGGCTCTCTTCCTTTATCAGTTGAACAAGACTTTTTGTGGTTGAGGTGACTTTGACCATGGCCTTTTACCTGATGACCTCAAAGTCAAAAGAGTCTAAGTCATGCCCAACCTCTCTACCAAGTTTGAGAATTGTGGGTCTTGGCATACTCCAGTTATCAATAGATAAGCTTTGGTATACCACCTGACATGTGCAATGAATTCTAAAGGAAGAGGGAGGTTGGCATAATTAAGTATTAATACTTTCTCTTGTATTCTATTCATTTCTTTTGGTTGGTTGGTTGCTTTTTTTGTTTTTTTGAGGGGAGGAAGGGTATTTTCATATATCACATTACTTCCGGTCTGAGAGTGATAAAATAAGGCTTCTATATTTTTCAATATATCACTCATTATATATTGTGACCTAATTAGTAATGTATTTGTACGCTTGATGTTCATTGATAGACAGTGATGTACATTGATAGACAGTGACATCATAAGTTTTGGCTCATTCCCTGAGTTTATCTAATTTGAAGTAAATTCCTCATTTTACTCACATTGAATCTTGTGTAGGCTATCAAATCTTTTAAAAAAAAAACTTATCAAGAAAATGAAATATATAAAATTGTATTGAAACTACTTTTTTTGTCCATTGACCAAATGACATGATGTTTATATCAAAGCACTCAAGTGCTTAGCTTTCAGATAATGGTATTTCTGCTTAATACACTTGTTTTTAGAGTAATGAGATAAATAGAAATTTACATTGTGGTCATGGTATATTGAAAATATAAAACTCGTTGTCAGAAAATGTACAAAACTCAGCAGAGTACATTTTTGACAACTTGTTTTATATTTTCATACATTTTTTTATGCCATGAATGTAGTTAAAAATCAGCTAGCTAATTATTAAATGAAAAATCTCTTTTACAGGTGAACATCAGTATGAACTGCTTGATTATGTTGCTGCAAAGTTTTATGAAGAAAGTGGGGTTTTCAAATTACTTGTAAGCATTCAGACAGGTTTAATGTTGTTTGTAGTTATTCACTTAGGTAACTACATTCTGAAAGTAATTTGAACTTTAATTATCATCATAGTTTGACATGATACAACTTTTTGATTCAACAAAAATGCAATCTGTTTTAACAGATGGACTTTTGTCTTTTTGACATTACAAGTAACTGTGAACAGTATGATAAAGTCATAAACAATTGAAATGCTGCAGAGAATGTTTGTGTTTTGCAAATAGCATGCTAACAGACAAGTTAGTATGATACACATATATTTCATCTTTGTTAAGGGAGATCTGTATGAAAAATTATTTCTTTTGAAATCATTAAATTTTCCCAAAATTATGATTTTTCTCAAGGATTATTAAGTATCCCCTTCTTGTAAAATCTATTGCTTATTTTAATGCATAAAATCTTTTGACAAGGACTTGAGATTATTTTTGTGTAGCCCTTTCAGAGAAAGTGCAATACATAAGGATTGCTTTGTCTGTCATCATAGAAACTTAATATTGGCTATAACTTTGCCATTTATTATCATTTCTCTTCTACAAACTTCAAATTGTATTTCTTATCACAACAGGGTTGTGTAGATGCAGGTCATATTTGACAGCATTATGCCCCATCTTTACTGAGACTTTTGGATTTTCTGACAGAGTGCAAGAGGGCGACTTATGAGTTCTACTGAACACCCACACTAGTCCTTGATTAATTAAAAGTCTTAATGAATGTGTTTACAGATTGTTGACTCCATTATGGCCCTGTTTAGGGTGGACTTCAGTGGTAGAGGAGAGCTGGCTGACAGACAACAAAAGTTGGCACAAATGTTGTCAAGACTGCAAAAAATTGCAGAAGGTAAATACTTAAATTACTTTAAACTAAGACTTAAAATTGTGAGGCTATGAAAACAAAACAGCTGTGTTTTAGCTCATTTTGAGACACAATTATAATTAAGAATGTTTTTTTTAGATTATGTTAGATTATGTTTTATGTATTATGTATATGTATATAATGTATACCGGTATGTTGTTGTCATAATTAGAAATTAGAAATTTTTTAAAGATACATGTTTGATAAACGTATAAAGAAACGTTAAAGTTATACCAAATATTAAGTTTATATCATGACAGTCACACATTTGTGCACAATTTAGTCCTATCATATTATTGTTGAATAAAACCCCATGAGATAAACTTAGCTTTATACCACCAGGCCGCACTACTTTTTATGCATGACGTCACTATTTGTAGAGTGACATATATTCTCTCTAATATCATGTAAAAGGGGTTTCCTACGGAAAAATTGATTCTCTCTGTTTAAATTTGTGTTAAATTAAATGGAATGATAGGATAAATAGAATACTATGTTAGTGTTGAATACACAGAGAGTTTATCATGCTTGGGCCAAAAATATGAACTATTCGCCAAGTCTCATGGTTTAATATTTTCTAAGCCTCGCATGATAAACTCTGTCTTTATTCAACGCTAACCTAGTATTCTCTATGTATTTCATTTGTATTAAGATTTCTGTAAAGCAAATACAGCAAATGTGAAAATAATTTTTTTTATGTATTGTAGAATTTATTTATATTCTATTTCAAATGAAGAATACAATGTGGCAGTATTCATAACAAATCAGATGACTGCTGATCCTGGAGCTACCATGAGGTAAGGGCTAGCAATTATTTTACTTTCAAGTTCCCTTCAGGACCAACACTTTTTGCCATTAGCTCTTTAAGGTTTGCTAAAAGCAAGCTATGAGTCAGTATAAATGTGTGATGTGGCTTGTGTTTTAGCCTTTTTAAAACTATGTAGTAATAATTATATACTTCTACCTACCTACTCTTTTTCTAAAAAGAGTTGTTTATATCTAGACATGAAAATTGAATGTTGATTACTATAATAACTCAGCATCATGGTACTTTGAATAGAGGTTAGAGAGAAAATAACAAATAATTCCAAGTTTAGTCTTTCAATATAGCTGTGAATCTTAACTCTAATACAGCATTTGCAAAGTACCTTCTAAATATAAAAATGAGAGTTGATTTTTAAGACACTTGTATTTTTCTGTAAAGGGAAAGGACCCATCTATAGGCAGATACATATCTTGAATTAAATGTTTCATTTCGAGCAATATGGTACACACAATTTAAAGAGAAAAACAATTGGAAAATGGTATCAACTTAACCTTGTTAACTGTAAATATGACTGCTATTTTAAAAAGGCAAATATCTTGTTTGTATAAAACAAACGTGAATAAATACAAAATTTTGCAAGTTGAATTATAAGCACTAACAAAAATTGTAAGTGATCAAAATGATTCAAGCCTTTGAGCTGCTCTTGCTATTTAGTGTTTACCTTTTGTTTTTTGTTTTGATTTATTTATATCAAACAATATTAAAAGATTATTAGATTCTGTCTACGGTACAATGTCATGATGGGTTTTATGTTTTTTATTTTTTTACAGTTTTGCTGTTGATCCCAAAAAACCTATTGGAGGAAACATCCTAGCTCATGCGTCTACTACTCGACTGAGCTTGAGAAAGGGAAGGGGAGAAACTAGGATTTGTAAGATATATGACAGGTTTGTTTCAGCAGCCTTCTTTGCCATAAGTTTGTAGAGATAGAACCATGGATTTTTGTATACCAGGACTGGTTAATCAATTCAAATTTTCATGTATGTTATTTTCTTCGTTTTCTAAAGTTATTGGCCAGAAACTTTAAACATAAGTCTATTTTAACCAGTAGACAGGCATAAACTTTTCATGTTATTAAAATTTAGTTTGTTTTATTACAGTTACATATGCAATCTCACTGCCTTTCAGTGTTATCAGAAATATGCTTGTTTTGTGTGTAATTTATTCTATAATTTGATAGGAGACCAGCTTTTTATGGTAGAATTCAATTAAGAAGAAAGTTAAAGGACCTAATTTAGAAGTTTCAATTTATTTCATGATATATTTATGAATAAGGAGTAACTTGATAAAAAGACAGTAAATTGTGTCAATACGCTTTTCTATGGTCACTTTATGTGGTATTCTGTTATAAATTTACAGCCCTGACAGACCAGAAAGTGAAGCAATGTTTGCTATAACTCCAGGAGGAATATCTGATGCCAAGGAATGAGTCAGAATGATTTATTATCATTCTAACATGTAAGATTTCTAATTCACAAAGCAAGGACTAAGATTAGTTATATCTTTCTGCATCAATGGATTGGCAACAGAATTAATAGAGCAAGCAGTTTAAATATTGTTAAATAAACTGTTACTGGCACAAACTTTTAAATTGTACTTCATTTAAATCTAAATAGTAATGGCTCTTCAGCCACTCTACTGCTTTCATCAACAACGCATCATGTATTGTACAAGAATCCATAATCTGTAATTCTGCATTTTCATAAACAATATATTTATTTTTAAAACAATAACATTTATTTAATATATCATGAATGAACAAAAAGAAATACATTAATGGCATTGTTTATTGAAATATAATTTTACTGCTTGAAACAATTTAATGTTGTTGTTGTTTTCAATACAAAATTCAAGTTTGAATGACAGATATTTATATGCAACATATAAATTTGTTTTAATCATGTTTACACACACAGCCTGATAATTATTATTTTTATTAATGCTTATTATTGCATAAATCTTACTTTCCTTAGGTTAGAAAACTATGAGTAATAGTGATTTGCTTTCCTGTATTAAGTTAGTTGTTACTGTTTCATGCCATTATGTGTTCAGTATGAGAAGCTGTGATATTTGTTTTAAAATTTTAACTTATATGTCTGAACTGTTCTTGGTTCAGTATGTTTACCATGATGTTTTGTTTATAGACTAAAATAAAGATATTACTAGTTATTTATAATACTTTATTTTTTCTACCTATAAGTTAAATGTTGTATTTTACTGAAAACAAAACTGAAACTAAAGCTGGTGCGGATAGGACCCTAAAGTTGAAAAATTCCAAACAAACTTGTGGCAACTTTTGATGGTATATTAAGACCAGATCTCATCTGATGTGCTTATGTTAATAATTAGAATTCTAGTTTGAGGCTTAAAATCAGAACTTTCAGGACTATAAAAAATTGGCATATAAAAGAATACTACAAAAATAACCATAGCCAAATAGCGAATTGCCAAAACGATTGTGAAAGCATCATTCAAGTCAAAAAGACAGATGAAGAAACAGGTGAAAGACTCCATAGTATACTAGTATTGTCACCTTTTATACCCTTGACATAATTTAATTTGATTCAAGAAACAAAACAAACACATTTTTTCAGTTTTGTATATAATTTGTTCTGTTCTCTTTATAAACAGATATAGCATAAATTTCTTTTTCCAATTGTATGTTGCCATAATTAAAGATAGTATGTTAACATATAAATGATGCCACCAGTGTTATCAATAAGATACTTAATAGCAACATATTTTTGTTTGTCAAGTCTTTTCTATTGCTTTCAATGTGTCCTTTACAATCTTTGCATCTAGCTTCTTTTATGACTAAGATTAATTATAAGCTAGTCACTGTAACAGTGTTGAGATATATTTTTCAAATGTCAATTGATATGAAAAAGGAATACATTTGAACATGCTCAGTAATTGCATGATTCAGAATAGTGATGACATGTAAATCGGCCTCATGTGGTGTAAACTAATTTTGCATATCAGAATGACTAAACACAAAAGCTGCCATATTCATTGCCTGACAACTTGACTGAAGTA